>JACXSJ010001178.1:0-111649 GCA_014851325.1 Pentalonia nigronervosa
AACGATAAATAAAGTCGTTGGTAATAGGCGATACCCAATTTTGTTTATTTTTATCATATTTCCTACTCCACGTTTGGCATTATACATAATACCTAGGCAAAGCTCGTATTATGTATATTGCCGTGTAATTCTTGGCATTTTGTATAATGCCTAGGCATTTTGCAAAATACCGGATTATCCATATTGCCGGTAACATATACAACATACCTACCAAAATGTTCGTTCAAAAATTCTAATGTTGTGCAATTAGCATTAATATTAGAGTGAATTTATTATCAAGGTAAGGACATGGTCTGTATTCTATCTGTAGTTGTTTATGATAATTTAATTTTCAAGTGTGTTATGAGTACCTATGTAAAATATTAATAATTAAAGATGTTGATAACTTGCTTAAAAATTAAAATATGTATCGTAAAAATCCAAAGAGAGAACATAGATTATGTTTTTACTTTTAAGTTTGACGTTAGTCAATTTACCCTAATATTTTAGTACATTTGGTGTATTGTGTTACCTATTGTGTTAGTAAGTCCATGGTACGTGTATAACGTCCCCTACTCCTCTTTCACGTAATTACGTAATATCAATATGAGTATTGAATGAATTATATGATTCATATGTAAATGTATTATTGAATGTTTGACCCCACCTTAACAGCGAGACTAAATTGCTGATAACTGATAACAACATAATTTATTATAAAATAACATGTTTATTATAATGATTACTTAATGAATATCAATATCCGCCGGAATTATATATTAATATACCTACTACCTATTACTAAATAATTTTTTATTGAATATTCAGTTGTATGTTCAGTAACATGCTCTACGATATAATACAATATTTAACAAGAAATCAACCGTGTATCTAATATATGACTATCATATATGATTATAACCCTATACTTACTGGGAGATTCTTTAACAGTTAACACTTATTGTTTCGAGAAATATTAATATCATTAAAAATATTTTTTCTTACGGTACCTAATTAAAGTTATTTTATAAAATACAATTTTCGTAAAAAAATACAACTTTTTATTATTTTTGATCGTAATTTTTGTTATGATTTTGACTTTTTTGACTGACAACATATATTTTTAATTTTATATTCCTAAGAAGTATATTTTTTTGATGTACCTATATAAAAATCGAATTTTAAACAATGAATTCATTAGTTACAAGTTTTTTAAGTAGGTATACGGCGTATACCGTATACAAGTGATATAAGTGAAGTAATAAACACATATTTTTCCCTGTGCCGCTCTAATTTGCTCATTTAAACTTTAAAAAGTAGATATTTAACTACCTATAGTTGGAAATTTGATTTTTATGAATCACAATTCTCAAAAAATATTTATCTTAGGTAATTACTTATACAATGAAATTAAAAAACCGGAGATGTATCTCTGCTATATAGAATATTTGTAATTTATACAATCCTATATTCGTGGTTGTATATTGTATTGGTATTTGGTATAATCACGAATAAATAAATAAATATATATAATATCAATATGATACTTTGTATTCGTTGACAATATAATGATAAAGTGGCACTTATATTATAGTAAATTATTACAAATTTTATCATGAAGATAATATAAGAATTAATTTTATATATACGTATCCTATAGGTGCAAATAGTGTTTGAGATTTTGGAAGGCTAAAGATTTTGATGTAGAGATGACAATAATAATAATATAAATGTATATTTTGAGGTTTTTGGTATATTATGCATATTTTTTTTACATAATATATATATAGAGTACCTATTTAAAACTAGTGGCCCCTATTACACGTGTAGTTCGTGTAGTTTTGATATACGTGTATTAGTTCGTGTAACTAAAATTACACGTGTAAATAATATATAATATATCATAAATAAAGGTTTAAGTAAAATTACAAAATTACAGGTAAAAATACTTTTTTGGCGGAGTCTATAAACGTCCAAGTTTTTAGGTATTGAATAATGTATAAAATATGTACCTGAGTGATGTACGAAATAATGTCTTATAAAGTTATAAATAATATTTTTATTTTTTACCAACATATATGTAGTATATAACACATTAGATACTACATACACTCGTATATTATATTCAAGTGCATTATTGACTACACGCTTATCGAGCTGATCGATTATCGTATAAGATAAAGTTAAATCGGTACCACGTGCCGCGTTCAAATGAAATTAAATTGTATTGCATTTTCGGATGATACCAATTTATTCTACTTGTTGTTCGGTTGCACGATCCACGGATACGTATCTATTATATTGTACATTGGTAAAATACTAAAATGTCAATACGTGGAAAAAGTTGGGTTTGGTAGTATGCTAAACGTGTTGAAAATAAAGCGTACTGCAATTTATGCGAAGAAGATGATAACGAGTTTTCTTGTCCCGGAGGTACCACTGACTCATTGGGAAGACATTTAATTACTATTCACGGCTTAATGGTTAATGCTGCCATTAATAAATTAATACACGAATCAATTACACGTGTATTTAAAATACACGAATCTATTACACTTGTACATTAAATACACGAACTTTGTGTACATGTGTATTTTAAAAACGCGTCTATTATAATCGTTACCACTATTTAAAACTGTTTAAAATGATTGATAATAGTTTTAATGCACCTAAGTATAGGTGCCACAGCTTATTTGTATGTCTATCAAAAACAAAATGTATATGAAAATATTAAAATATCATCCTACATTTTAAATATATTATCAATATACGTTTTAAAGTATATAATTTATACGATTCCTGGAATTTTTCCTGAATCGGAATTCTTGAATGTTATTTATTCCAAAAGTCCATAAACTCGAAAACGTTTTTTCCAACGGTTATTGTTTCCGAAATAAAAAATAAAACATTTTGGAAATTTTGTTAACGCAGTTATTACGAGGAGCTATTATTATATTACTCCGTTTTTTGATACATACCAGGAGTTAGAATTTATGAGGGCGATCGCGCATAATGTCATAATATTGTTTTGTAAAATTTAAGTAATAAATATTTTATATTATTTTTAACAATAACTGTCGGAATACTTTATTCATTGGCCACCTGCATAGGTTACTTATAATATAAGTAACATAATACATATTATGTAGTATAATATATCGATTTTAAAATATTAAATTGTTACACTAGCATTTTTTAAAAATTGCATTAATTAATGTATTAATTTTACAATGATGTGTGTTTTTTTTCTGTCTATATACACGATAAGTAATTAAAATAATGCATCGATTTTCTTCATCAGTATTTTTTCTGGTGGGAAAGTGAATCTAATTAGTATTTTTGAAAAATAATTTTTGAAAATTCCCAATAGCTTTTAAAAGTGTTGAGTAAAATAAAATAAAAAAAAATTAAGGAAAACCGAAATTTTTACGCAAAATTAGTTTTCGACAAATTCAAATTTGTTTTTTTGGCTAAGTCAAAAAAAAAAAGAAATTACTGTAGATGCACGAAATTTTCACCAAATGTTTATATAGGAATTTTATATACACAATCAAATTTCAAATATATTTTTACTCTTTTTGAGCTATTTATAGACATAAGAATTTGTATTTGTATTTTTCATTATACTATTATACATTTATACTTATTCATCATACTTATACTATTCATTGGTCACCTGCATATGTTATTAATATGTAATACTAGCTATCCCGCCTAGCGTTGCCCGAATCAAATATTAAATTAAGATTAACCTCAAGTGATTTACATGCATCTAAACTACCTAGGTAGGCAATTCATTGCATTGGATCGCGGACAATATGTGAGCAGTAAATCATCAGGTAGGCAATCCACCTATGGTAGATTGCGGACTCCATGAGGTGCGTAAGTGAGTGAAATCAAAATTAGGTAGGTATATGAAAAATATTGCGACGGTTGTCCATGCTAAAAATTTGTTTTTTTTATAAATTTATTTATAAAAATATGTATATGCCATATTTCTACTAATTATAATAGTTATAAAATATGTAACCATTGACAACCCTATAAATAAATAAAAATTATATATATTTATTCTATAAAAAATAGTACTTTCAGTTTTCCCAGAATTTTTAGCGTATAATATGTATGTAGGATAGGATGTTATATTCCAGAAATTTTTACCGGAGTGTACTCAACAACTTCCAAAAGTTTCATGGCGATCGTATAAATAGTGTAGGAGTGCATAAAGGACATACAGACAAACATTCATTTATATATAAATAGATGTATAAACTTTAATTTTTGGCAATCTTAAATTTGTCCTAAAAAAAATTACAATGCATATTCAACTCTCATATGATATAATTTATTATTTCGAATCCATAAATGCGATGATTTGATGCATTTACCATATCCGTTCGATTAACTAATGGTAATTATATTTTATACACAAAATAAAATACTAATTTCTATAATTTATTTCTACTTTTACTATTACAACTTACAGATTATATTAGTAATTGTTGTTTATTAATGGTTATCATTGGTTACAATTTACAGATTATAAGAATTTTATATATAAAATAAGTCGTAACCAATGAAAACCGTTTATAAACAAATATTTTCATCGTAAATCTCAAAATCTTTGTATGAGCACCTCTTTAAAATGCGAATTTTGGTTTAAAAAATAGCTTATGCCCTATTTTTAGTCCTACCAAATATATACAAAAAATTTCATGAAAATCGGTCAAGCCGTTTTGGAGGAGTTCAATAACAAACACTGTGACCGGAGAATATTTTATATAAGATAATATTATAAAGATTTTAAAATATTTTAAAAAATAAAATTTAAAAATATATAAAATAAAATTATATAAAAAAAAAAAAATAAAATAAATTATATAAAATTTTTAAAATTTATTTTAAACTATTTCACTTGCATATATTATTTTATTAATAATCGTTTCGAGAAAAAGATCGTTAAGGAATTTTGATTTGGGAACAAGACATTTAGGAAAAAAGGTTTCAGATTTACGGATTTCCGAGAATATCGTTTCGGGAAAAACAGCGGGTACCGTTATATTTAGTTATATGATTGAAAACGAAATGTTAAAAACAATGTTCGATCTTTATGTTTAATAAAAACGATAATAAACGAATACATGAACAATAAAATGTATTTATTTGGACAAGTTTGACATAAAAAAATATGAGGAAGTGATTATGTTCTGTTTATAAACTAAAAAAATAAATCAACATGATTTTTTTTTCATATCCTTGAGTTTTTATTGTATTATTTAATGTTTTATCTAAGTGTATATTTGAAAATTTTTAGAGATATAGTTGCATACATATTTAAGCGTTTTTTTTAGTGCATAAAACTATTGCTTTTCACTACCACACACTCTTTCACTTCTTTGGAGTTCTCCCTAACCACCCCTTATCATTACTAAACCATAAGTTATACATATTACATGTAACATGTATACGTATACACTATACATAAATTACGAGAAAGTAAAATTAACCACTGAGCTGTCTGAGCCTGCAAATGTTGATATTGTATTGCATCGTCTTCATTTAGGTATATATTGATATATAAATTATAATATGCTGATTATTGAAATGTAAAAACACGATGGGACAGCGTTTGTCGAGTGCATAGTACATCACATAATTTGTTTATTAATACATAATTTATAAGTATATTATTATATTTAAATATGTGTGATAGCGATTGTATAATTTTTTTCTATATACAGTGATACCTCTAAATACCAGACGCTCTTAGACGCTGAAATTGTGTCCGCTATTCAGAGGGCTCAGTTAAAATGTGTAGTTTGTTCCTAAGAAACCGTTATTTAGAGATATCCGCTATTTAGAGGTGTCCGTTAGGGGAGGTTTTAGTGTTTTACTGTGCATAACTATGGTTATACATCACTGACGTAGCAGGCCAAACAGCCGTGTGAATAAACGTTAACATTTTTTCTACATTTAGGACATAAAGTTCTTGTGTAACTTGATCAAAACTCTTGCCCTCTAAATGAAATAAAAATTATATTTTTTGTTTTTTTTCCAATTCTGATTATCTAATAAAATTTAATACCGTCATATTTTAGTATTAAATTTATATATATATATATTACTATAACTATACTTACAAGAACGCATATGGCGTGCATTAGGAGGCATATATATATAGGTAAAGCAACGTAGTATTCAGATAACCTATACCTATTTTTTTTTATTATATAATATTTAATTTTTAATGGTCCATTATTATTATGAAAAAAAAAAAAACAAATTATTAATTGATATATGTTAGATGCTATGAAATAGTTTATAGAGGTCAAAACTTTTTAGCTTATACTGAAAAGTAGTTATATACGGGAACATAAAATGTTGATTTATATGTACAGTCGTATCAAGCTTTATCCGGTTTACACAAGATTTTTAAATTTTTTATTGATGATTTAGATTTTAAATTCCTGATCCCCTCAAAATCACCATAAGTAAATAAACAAAATTTTCAATACAAACCTTAAAATAATCCATTAAAAAATAGCGTCACTTACCAACTGTCCTCATTTCTAACAGAATTTACACTTCTAATAAACCTTTTAATACAATATAAGTATATTACAACAAATAAATAAAAAAAATTCTTAAAAATAATAAATAACTAAATTAACATTAAATTCCTTAAAATACTTAATATATGTGTTTGTGTTAGTATAATATAATATTAATATGGATATAGGACAAATTTACAAATATTTTTGGTAAGGGGGGGGGGGTTAAGGCTTCGACAACTAAGGTCATTAGTTTGTGGAACTGTGGGGAAGGGTACTGTAGGGTTTTTTAAACATGTGTATGTATGTGTGGCAAGGATTTTACTACTATAAAATCCGGATGGTCACCTATCTGGGAACTAGTAGTAGCGGGCGTTTTGCTTACTCAGTCGCAGAACGCGACTGGTAGCAGCCAATGCGCTGCGCCAAGCCACCAATTTACTCTTATTATTTAATAATATAACCTTTGAAATATATTTAATATTGATAGTAAATTAAAATTGTTTTATCTCATGAATCTAATTATTTAATGTCTTTTATAGTTATATATATTTGGTTACTACTAATTATGTCTTTAATATATTTTAATATTTTTAGTAAATTAAACTTACTTTATCTCTTGACTTTTATTATTTAATATAAAATTAAAATTTATTTTATCTCACGATTGATACATTCTTATAGTCGTTAAGACATTATCTAAAAATTCTTGGCTAATGTCATATTATCCAAATTTTAACATTATCCGTAATATATATATAACAGTCATAAACATAATACATTAAACATATTATCGTTGATTATAAATATTTAATTACTTATTTAACTAAACGTATTTATAATCAATTATGTTACTAATTATGACTGAATAGTAACTACATGTACTAGGAGGCTATAAATCTATAAAAATAATGATAATATTCTGTTCAATGTATACAGGTCAATTATATTACGTCAATTACGTTGTCATAGTCTTTTGTAAATATTGGAATATTTTTCGTTAAACCTTAATTAATACTAATTGATGGCCTTGCAAGGCATGCCTCTATAAGTATATAACATATACATTATACATACCTATACATAGTATATAGTATACATATATACCCATACCCATACCCACTTCATTCTAATATGTTCACAGATCAGGAAATAATATTATCACTATTTACTTTGTTGTTATTGGTGGTTTACATTGATACAGATAAGTACAACCTATATACAAAATAAAAAAAAAATACATTCGCTCAGAATCTAAAAATTATAAAAACAATCATCATATTTAAATTGTAAACTAATATTTAAGTTTATGAAATTAAAAATTATTTTAAATAACTATATTATATTACCTACATATTTTTTTTTATCTTAGTTTAAAGTATATTTATAACTAATCGTTTTTAAAAATGACATAGATGATAGCAACAGAAGTTATGAGATAAAGTTATCTATAGGAAATCCTGCAAAAGTCTGACCTTGTCATTAGGAAAAACGAACGATATCGATTTTAATTCATAAGAATTTTTATTAAGTTTTCTATTTTTTTTCTTTTTACAACAAAGAAGTTACACGATTTAATGAAATATCCAATCATCGATAAAACATCAATAAATATATTATTATTCATTAGTTTGTTAGATATCCATAGGTATCCATGATAATTGTAACTATATCCAATGTAGTAATAGAATTTTTACAATTTCAGTTTAGTTTTAGTTCAGCATTTTAGATTAGCTTTTTCTGTTGTCATTATCAAATTGTTTTACATAATACAAATTCTAAACAGTACAAAAGTATATATTATTACCAGAGCCCAACAAGATTAACATAGTTTATGCTCATTGTAGAGTTTAGACACTCCATACAATTTAGCTGTTTGGAAATGATGAGAGAACAACTCTATAAACATAAATAATATTATATTATGCTGATATGTCGTAATATAAACATATAAATTCAAATAAATGATTTTGTAAAATAATCTTGTAAATATTTTTGACTCTCCATTAAACGATCATTATTAATTTATTCAATGTGCAATATTTTTAATGAAATAACTATAAAGAAACCTATAATACTTTAAACATCTAAAAACTTATAAATTGCAGCATAAAATAGTTGCAGAATAAAATAAAAAATATAAGTACTATATATTATTATGTAGGTAGAATCAATAGGCCATTAAATCAATAAAATGTACTAGAACTTGTATTTTTTAGTTCTTCTCATCGCTCAAATTAACTCACTCAAGATTTTAAACTTAATTTTATATTAATTCATATTATAGTATTAATATTATATTAGTATTATATTATAGTATTAATTATGCAATTATACCATTTATTATAAAATATTAACATTACAAATCGTTATGTTTAAATTTTCAGTAAAATGTAATCAAATTTCAGAAAATTATTTAATGTTTATTAAATACTTAATATGCTATGATCTAATTATTCGAATTATTATATTATTTATTAGGTATATATTTTTATTTATCATACATAATATTATTGCCTATATGATACAGTAGTCATAATACATGAGTATTACAGCATTTTATACCATACAATTATTAAAGCGTATACGATTTATTTCAAATCAAAAAACTTTAACTATATATTGGTGGGTATTATTAAACTTATATATAATAATGTAATTAAATATTAATATTTATTTTTCTCTGTATACTTTAATCTTTTAATCGGCGGTACCATTAAAGTTGAGAATAATATAGATTCAATTTGAAATACACTTAAGTAACAGGGAGACTGAACAAATTGCCAAGTCTTTACAAAACTCTATTAAAAAATATAATTGTTTCTATTTAAAAAAATGAAGTTTAGTACAACTGCGAGCTTAAAAATTTTGAAATTAGGATAAAATAATTGCCAGATTAAAATAAAGAAACACATATATTTTGTTTTTTGAAATTTTATATTATCGATCCATAATATTATTAAAAATCCCTCGTATAATGACATAAGATACACCCGTATATATACACCAGGTATACAGTAATACAGTATACTACGTGTTACAATTACTTAATGTTAATTCATACATTTAGTAAAAATGTAAAATAAACAATATTATTATTAAAAAGCAATGTATATTTGGTTTAATTTGGCATTGTTGGATTTGAATCCTTTGGATCCCTTATCGGCGTTTACAACCCGAATGACGATTTTGTAATAATAATAATAATAATAATAAAAAAAAGTTATAATCGGTGTTGAAAATATTATTATATTTAATATGCTATGACTACCCCCTCTCATTCTGTATAGTTTAAATAGCTTATTATACAGATAAATTATATTGTCTTGAAGGTACCTCCGCGGCATCTGTAATTTTATCCGGCTACATTTTACTGCTACTAATAACAATATCGCTACCGCTAGCCGAATTATTATTCTCATTTGGACTATTAACGTTTTCTATTGTCAATAAATTAACTAAAATGTAGTGCAACGCATAATCACAGCCAAATGAGCAATCTATACTAAGTATAATCAATGCTATAACCTATTCACTTTTTTAGTTTTTACATTATCGTAAGAATATTAGCTGTGCCGCTGTGATATAAATAATATGATATAAGTTTATGAAAAGAAAATAATAGTATAAATTCGTAAGACTATTCAATATTAACTCAAGGTCTGTTTATATATAGTTCACACTATAAATTGTGAGAATAATAAGTAATAATTAAGTAGGTACTCCAAATTTAATACAAATCAATACACCAATGCACCATAGATATATGTGGTACCTATAAAGTATACTGTTTTAATATTAGGTAATTACTATGTAATTGATTAGCATTAATAGAAATAGCTAAATAAGTAATCACTAACCGAACTTGAAATTAGTTTTTATATTAAATTAAATCGTTTGTTCGTTATGTACGTGTGTGTAAATAATGCGTATTTTTTTTTTAAAATAGTTATTATTTATTAATCAATTACATAATATTATGATCGTAAGTATTGGTAAATATGAGTAAGTAGGCTAATAACTTCTCGATATATAAGGTTATACACAAACCCAATTTATTAAATTGAATGTAAAATTTGTTTTACTTATTATCTATATACATATCATTATCTTTATGAAACCTAAAAATGATTGTAGACCAAAAAACGGTAGTTACCTACGACCTTCTAATCAAATTTAATAAATAGGTACCTACTTACTCTTAATAAGCTTTGACTGTTTGTATATTTTTAATCTTATTGTTTACAATGTAAGACTTTTTCTATATATTATTAAAAAAAAATAACTTTGTCGATGTATTGAAGAGATAAAGTTCTTTTTTTTTTCAGCAAATAATTTGATTTTTTATGCAAATATCTTGCGTCATTTGTTATAAATATGTCATTTCATAATACTTATTTAGATAATAAATAATAATATTATTGAAACTTCAAATGAAATATAAAGATTTGGATTTCATAATGATATTGAATAATTTGTTTTAGATTTTCATTTTTTAAGTGCATACATTTTTTTTAACTACCGGAATTTCAGATTGCAAATGTGTAATAGGTACATTTTCATATGACACTGAAATGTAAACAATTTTGTCATATTAAATAGATGTTGCATATTCAGCATTTATGTACGCTATACGGTACACTTAGTATATAAGTATCATATTACGACCGGTGAGAACTGTTTATCGGTCATTAGTCAGTAGACAATTTTTATGTTCATCATTACGATTTACACAGTTAATAATAAAGGACTATAAATTACATTTGAGTTATTATTCATATTAATAATTCATAATAATAGACATTAATCATATTGTATTACTTAATACATCTCCATTAAAAATAATATTATTTTAAAATGGTTAATAGGAATATAAAAATTAGACATTTTTACTGTTCATCGATTCATTTATTATTATATTCTTTAAAAATGTTTTCTATTATTTTTAATATACCTAGTAAGATACGATGTAAAAATATATTGTTTTCTCTTTTGATGATAGACACAACCTCAGGGGTCTAATTTAATGTTAAAGGGGAATAAGACATCTTGACTATTATCTTACTATTATTTTCACCCATTTATTATGATTTATGCGTACACTGTACGTTACAATATGTGTTTATTAATTATTGGTTTTAGTCAAAAAATTATAAAGTTTTTGTAATACTTCAATATTATATAACATTGTTTTTCAGTGTACACAATGAAACGGATATCGACTAGCCAATAAATTTCAAAAGTTCAGCGATGTATTAATAGATTACGAATGGCTAATACTAGAGAGATGTGATAGTGTTATTATGTTCAGCTAGTCGTAAGGTATAATTATATTTGCCATTTAATACTATACTAGGGCAAGTTAGTAATAGCTGGTAGGTAGGTATTTAACTTATTTATATCTAGCGCATTTATATAAGATATGCATGCAAGTCGCAAGTTTATTACAATCTTACTAGAAGATGAATCTATAATATTTTATGTTAGGATGATTAAATATTATGATTTTGACACATTTAAATATATCAAATAAAATATGAAATATGAAATTATAAATGTTTACATTCTGTAAGTATCTACGTATTATTCGTAGTTATATTTTGAACAATTCCTTGTGTTAGTCTATAATCTTGAATATACTTTAAAATATACACAGATTGATAAAAATGAGACGAGTTCAATGTTAAATTCCGACTTTAAAAATTTCGTTTAAATTATCATTACTTTTAAAATATTAGATCATAATTATAAAATTTAAATAAAAAATTTTTTTCAAAACTCACTAAAAATTACAAATACTTAAAACTGGTACAGAAATAATTTATAAAAAATGATTGAACTTTAATTGTAGATATATTTACCAAGATTAAAAACGTATAAATTAGTATTAAATTATACACTATAAATTAAAATTTAAGTTGTTTTTAAAATCACAAAAATCATGAGTAATAATAATTCTTTGAAAAAGTTTTTTTTTATTTATCATATTTCCTAATATGATAAATTATATAAATTGATAATAGGTGCCACTCAGGATCATTATTGTTTGAGTATCAATTTATTATCAGTTTAAATGATGAACAGGCCTAGCTAACACCATTAATTTCTAAGTACACATTTTAAATTAAGTATATTATAGAATATAGGTAGTTTTATGGGCGAAATGGTTATCTTATACTTTTGATAAAAGAAAATATATTTTATTCATAATTGTGTTAATACAATAGCTTTAATTTCTGAATTGGATACAACTCGAGATTGTTCACAAGAGAGGCAAATAAGGACATTGTTAGGTATATAATAAAAATGCATACTTTTTGCGAACAGTAATCCAAAATTCTATGTTTAAAATAATCGTGAATAATACGTTTATTTTATTTATTTTGAATGTGACAACAATACATTAAATTAACACTGATTTAAGCAATTTTGAATTTAAAATAGGTACAATAAGTTATCCATAGGAACGAATTGAAAAATTAAAAAAAAATAGTTATAAATCAGGGTAATTAAAGACCACCTCTAGATCCATGTCCACCAACAGAATTCAAAAATATGTATTAGGTACTAAATTGAATCAGCTATATATATATGACAGTAGTATACCTACCTATAATATATATAATACAGAGTGATTCACTAAGCATATTTACCCTCTTTTTTTTTAAAGATTTTAAATGGAATTTGTGAAATATCGTACATTTATCCCAAACTATTAAAGATGCTTGTTGAAAATTGTCGTCAATAGTATCAATACTTTGTCGATAAACTTATGATGATTAGAGAAAAAAATGTTCATATGCAACACACTATACAGGTATATAATAATAACTAATAGCTATTCAAATAATAATACCAGCAATGCCATTTACAAAGAAGTTTTTAAAGAATAAAAAAATATTTAAAAAAGACCGATTATACTGGGGAAACTCCTGGTAATATGGCTATAGTATTATTTACCTAATAGTCTATGTTATTTCTATAATTGTAAGAAATAATAAAAGAAAATCAATCACAGTTCATCCAATAGTTATTAAGTTAAATCCGGTCGAACATACAAAAAAAAATTGTATATATTAGTATTAACTATAGATAGCCTGACCTTTATATTTTACTATTTTTTTTTTTACGTTTTTTAATGACTTCATACATTTTTTATTTAATTTTTCGAAGCAAAATATTATTTGGAGTATTTAGATCTATAAAAATCAAATTTCAGACAAGACGACAAGTAGTTCATTAGTTATAACTTTATAAGTATTTAAAGTTTAAATTAGTTAACATTTTGGAGAGTACCAGGGATACTCTACTCCACTCATCTAGATTTTAAATGCTTATAAAGTTACTAATGAACTACTTATTTGAAATTTGACCTTTATAAATTGAAATACTCCGAATAATATTGTGATTTAGAATATGAAATTAAAAATGTATGGTATCATTTAAAAAAGTAAAAAACTTTGAAAATTATTATAACGATAAAAAATATTAAAAATATAATAATTTTTTTCAGAAATTTTATTTTGAAAATATGACATCAAATTAAAAGCTTGCTGCCAAAATTTTTTTTTATAGTTTTGCTGTAGCTAAAATTAAACGAAATTATCTATATGGGTATAGTTACGAGTATTTAATTACAATGTAATATTATAATAGAATGAGATAATAGATTGGTGTATGTAACCTTTGGTTCTAATAGACAATAAAGTTTAATACTTGTCTATGATATTATTATCATTGAGTATCTATAGTCAATACATGCAAAGTATGTATTAGGGCTCAGAAGTGTAGGCATAGTCTAATATACTATAATATAGTTATAGTATAATAAATACTATATATAACATATATCCTATATTCTACATTAGTACATTTATAAATTTATCATTTATGATAATTACACCTATACGGACTTTCGGGCCAATTCGTATAATTACGTCAAAACCGTTTATATAATATTATTTATTAATTATATAATTATAATGTATTATACTATTGATTATTGATACCTATACCATTATAATACTGTATGCCAGTATGTCATCGTCGGTAAAGTTATTCAATTATTCACATTTTTATGTAAAAACTTTATTGGATTTAGGACCATATCTATAAGTTATGGTTATACTCACTGACACCGAAGTCCTAAAAATTTAGTTGTCGAAAAATATATAAAAAGGTCACAATATTTAAACATTGGTTTAAATGGCGTACCGGGGGAAGATATAGTAAAAATATGAAGTGCTCCATTCTAAATTTTCAGATGTTGAGTTTAATTAGTGTTTCGCGCCACTAATTATATAATTACTTATACTTAATGTATGATTAATCAACTATATCAACACAGTTATATGTAAATATCGGATATCGGACATATAAATACACAATTGGTGTTTATTATTACAAAGGTTTTTTTTTTGAGTAAAATGCAATATAAATGTACCTGAGTGCGGTATACACAATAACATAAAAGTATAATACATTTATACACACGTTTTATGCAGGCGTGTATAGTATTTACTGTGATTTGTCGTTTGCGGTAGCGGTGTGGGGTGGAAAAGTGAATCAAAAAACACTTCAAGTTCTTCTTGACTTTCACTAAATATAGGTAGTAGGTACTAAGAAACGAGTACAAAGTACATTAGTATATATATATATATATATATATATATTCATATGATTAAAAACACAAGTATATTTTTACTTACAATAACTCAATATACTATTTGTATACGTAAGTAAAAACGTTTGAAAAAATTGTAATTAATATTCGTGAAATGAAATATATGGAAAAAACTAAGAGGATTCGCTGCAATTATATGCAGACCGCTTTACATTATGAGAATTTTAAATTATTTAATATATATTTAGAACAACTGCCGACTTCACTACTATAAATTATAATACTTGTCTTGTGCACCATCACTACCATATCTCTATTTATTTTACGAGGCCTCGATGACCGATACTGTAATATTAAAAAAATGTCAGCGGCCAGCACACTAATTCTTTTTCTTTCTCTGAACCACGCTCAACTTAGAACATTTTGGTTCAACAGAACCAACCTTGTGTAATTTGTTGTTAGCTTTAGTATCAGAGTGAACAATCCCTATTAAAAAACTTCAAGAACATTATCTGTGTTTTATGTTTGTACGCTGACTTTTTTACGATATTTCAATTTAAAAGCGAGCATTTTATTTTTATGAGCATTTTTAAAGTATAATATTTTAGTTCTCTATTTAATATAAAAAATTATAAATCAGTCATGACAATTGACAGGTTTTAAGAAACATATACCTATGTTTATAATAATCATATATTATGGTGTGTCAAATTGAGGAGTTGTAAGTATGACTCTTTCTGTAGATGTCAAATAACAAATTATAGCAATTGTTACGTATATTACAACTAACTCGCGATATAATGAATTTCAAGGGACTGAAGAAAAAATTTTGGTATATCGAAAGTTCGTTACATCGAAATTCATTATATCAAGAACATAAACCATCAACATTAATTTCAATGGAGATTTAAAAGAAAATTCAAAATTTAAATCATCACACAATAGATATTAATTTTCATTTGATAAATTTACATAGGTACAATTATAAATATACAATATCTGAATATACATACATAGTTAGATAAGTAATATATAAAAATGATGTATATATATTTTTATTTTTAAATCGGTTAGTATCGTTTTTGACACTATGACGAAACTAAATTAAAACCATAACGTTAAACATTTCATTAACACTGTACAGTCATTTATCAACATGAATTTTATTTTATCACATGATAATCGCCAACAATGACTCCGTTATAGGGAGCTATTTATTTTTATTCTATAATTTTCGTAGTCATTATATACCAGCAAACGTATATTTTATATTAATAAAATTATAAATTTGTAATATTAAGCTCCAAAATTGTAAAAATTAGTTACATCATGAAAGCTTTGACCAAAAATCTTCGTTATATTGAGGGACAAAAATACATTTAATTTTTTGTTATATCGCGAGATTTTCAAGGGAACAACAGTTGCATTCGTTATATTGCGAGTTGACTGCATACATTATTTAATCATAGGCACAAATATCATTAAATTTTTGCTACACCAACGATTAACAATTATTATGATAATGACTTATCACCTATGAGATATGGTCGTGTCGCGTTTAACGTCGGATATAAATTGTATAATACAATATAGATTCGAGATCTTGTATGTCTATCAGAATTTAAATTATCAACTATCAAGACCACCACCGGCCTGCCAGTTTCGGATTTCCGACAGCCGGTCGGTACAGTGTGCTGGACTGTATTATAGTAGTGGTGGTGTAGCGGCACTACGGCGGCGTAACACGTGTCACTCGACACAAGCAAAATAATATTCCCCGCAGCTAAACGCACTGTGCGTGCGGGCGCGCGTCATGTTTGTCGCACTGACTGGTCCTGCCGGGCCCCTTCCCTCCACCGCTGCCGGAAAAAGTCGACTACGACGTCACCACGTTCCAGTGGCGGCCGCGGCGATCCATGTGACGCTATTCGCGTTGGTTGGCCGGGTCATGCGCGTCGCGAGGTTCGCGGTGTAACGTGCCGCCTCAGTGCTGCACACACGCACGCGCGTTCATGTATACGCGGTTTACTTTTATTATTATATCGTATTTTCACGACCACGTCCGAACCGTAGCAGGAGGTATACTTTCCGTTCACAGCACGGCTGGGACCACGTCGGTTCATCAGTCGCCTCAGACGGCAGTTTCCAATCGCATATACTCCCACACGCACGCTGCCGACTCGTTGAAGCGCATTTCGGGTCTCGTGCAAATCACGACATCATATTATATTATTATTACAACTATTCAATAGTCGACAGTGTTTTAGTCATATTCCGGCGTTGGCTCGTTTAGTTTTTAACTCGGTTGTCGGTTTGGTTGCAGTAAAGCGATCCGTTGCCCCGTTATTGCTCCGCTCCGCCAGTTGACGTCGTCCACATCGCGTGCTTTTCGTCCCGCCGCCAAACTCTGTGACAAACAAACACCGTCCAACACATACCCACGTCGTACCCATTGTACGTTAGCAAGTTCGCGCGGGACCACAGTCGCACGGAATACGACATCGCCATGGTCCGCCTTATGATGCACCCCGAACCGTCCAACTATTCGTACGTGTTCGACTTCGAGGAGAACTTCCACTACGAATGGACGCGGCAGTGGATGACCGAGAATTGGACCAACGGGTTCTACTACTGCACCATATACGCCATGCTGGTGTTTGGGCTTCGGCGGATGATGCGCGATCGGGCCGGTTTCCGGCTCAAGGGGCTTTTGGTGCTGTGGAACACGATGCTGGCCACGTTCAGCCTGGTCGGCTTCGCCCGAACGGCGCCCGAGCTGTTCCGGGTGCTCAACAAATACGGACTGCACCATTCGGTGTGCGTCACCAGGTAAGCGACGATTGGCCCACGTGTTTTATGGTGTGTGTGTGTGTGTGTGTGTGTGATTGTTTTTTTTTTTAACCGTCCCATTGTTATTACAGTAGTGTTGTTTTATTCTGCAGAAATAATTAACTATTAAATATGTCTTCACCGCTCTGTGGCGACGGGGTCGGTTTCTTTTTAGCCACCCAAAGGCCTCGGCCGTTTTCTGGCGCTCCCGCTGACCGTTTCGCTATAGTCGTAAATTTTACGACATAACGACGTGTGCGCGAGAGATCTCGTTTTTCGGTTCACTGATAACACCCCACCGGTATCCTCCCCGGTATCCCCCCTCCGGTCCTATCCAATAATAATACCCATCCATAATATATAATAATGTGATTGTGCAGTACAAATGGCTTAAACGTGCTTTTCCGTCACATCGGGGTTTGTTCGGGTGAAAGTTGAAAGTGTTCGAGATTATGGCTTCACTTAATGTTGGTCGTTAGCTTTACCGGACTCAAGCTCCTGTCACGCCGTTTTGGACGTGCTGAATGGTAGGAATTATAAACATGACTGATATTTACACAAACACAACATGTGGCTTTTATTGTCAATTAAATTTTTTTGTAAATGCTTATGCGTTATGATGAATATTGGGTTTTAAGTATTTATACTATTATGTTTATTTGAAATTTTGAAATTTGATCTATTTCAATGTCAGATTATTGTATGTATAATGCCTATGCAAATTAAAATACAGTTTTTTTGAGAATCTACTTACGTAGTTCACAGTAGGAGGTATTGTTAATTATTTTAATAATTAAATAAATATTTTTTATTGCAACTACCTATTATAGGTACTGTTTTGTACAATGTTTTTACGAGGTCTTTTGTGAAAATAATATACTTTTTATACTCTTCATATTAAGTACTTATAAGATGTATTGTGGTTTAAATTCATCGTTGCATGTAGTATATCCAATATAAATAACTGAATAAACATATTTAAATCTATATATTCAATCTACATATGCTCCAATTATCAATTATAAGTATGTATATTTTATATCATTACCAGTTCTGTTTAATAATTACATTCATATTATACATTCTTCAGATTAACCTAATTAATTGCCTATATTATTTAGGTAATCATTATAAAGCACATAACTTAACCTAGCACACATCATTTTTTTTTTTTTTTATTATGTTACTAATTTACATTAATTTATGAAGAGTAAGTAATGAAGTGTCAGAAAATTGTCATTTAGGTACATTAAATTTAATTTTAACATGAATGATAGGTATAAACAAGCATTTATTATATTGATCCTTATACCTACTTTTATGATTATATTATCTCACAGGAAATTGTTTATATTCAAACTTGAATTGAATATTTAAAATATTTCTTTTATACGCATATCCTTGAAATTCTGGTTAATAATTCACCTTCAAAACTGTTTTAAAATTGAATAGGTAGACTATAATACTTTATAATAAATTCTTATCAATTTTGCCCTAACTAATTTTTTTTTAAGTAGAAGTTACAATATTCATATTATATGTTCTATTACATATTATGAATATATAAAGGAATATATAACATAGTCATACATTTTTAAATAATTTATTCATAATTTTTAATTCAATGCTTATGTCATATGTTAAAAGATCTTTAAATTTTGTGATATATTATGTAGGATTTTCATCTTTAATTGCATTGTTTATAGTAGGTACCTAAATGAGGTAATAAAATTGTAAAAAAAAAAAAATAATAATAATAAAACAGTGAAAATATCTAATTAAGAATAAAGTTTGACGTCATCAATTTAACTTTTTGATAAAATAATTATATAATTACTATTGAATCTATATGTAATTATATCATATTTGCTGCCAAATTAAGGGGCGAAGTGCATTATTTTAGTTCTAATAAATTATTTGTAGATATTACTATACATATTAGAAGTATACCAGTGTTATTATTGATCTCAGCTAATCAGGTTGATCTTTCATCTTTAATCTTGGTCAATATACTGGTAAATAACAAGAATAAGGCGTAGGATTTTCATTTACCCATTTCTGTTAATTTAATTAAGTTTGAATCACAATATTATTTATAATGTAATGATTAAGAGTTTGTTGACAAAATATGTAATTCTTTTATATTTTAATTGTATGATTTTGTTAATATATGTAAAATATTACCACAATGAAAATGAATTAGTTTAAATAATATTTTCTACAACTAAAACAAATTATTTTAATCATTTGACTTCCTATATTCCTCTCATAAAATGTTTAATTACAATTTGTTATTGTCTATTTTTTCTTAATGAATATCTTAATGTTTTAGGTACTTTTTAAACTACCTATTACATTTTACCTATGTCTAAATCAATTTAATAAATAATTTAATGAAACAGATAAAGTTCTTTAATAGATTAGTAATTATACCTGATAAAAATGATATTTTTGATAAATATTTAAAATGTATAGGTAATATGCAGAGTAATATGTAATTTACTGATTTCAAAGAAATGATAATAGTTTAAAAATGTATGACGTAAGTAGAATAATCTTTCTAAGTTTTTTGATTTATCATTGATTAGCATTTATAATGAATGAGTACCTATATTTAAATTATTTTAAAGTATTTTTATGTTTATTGTGTTCCAAAACGAAGTTCTTAGTTTGATTTTATTGTTAAATTATTAGGTATTATAGGGATGTTAAATAAATGATATCTAATTATAATTATTATTTTTACCATAAAATTCTTTGTTGGGTAAAATTTGATTTTTATTCATTTTTCTTAGGCAACTATATCATAACTTGAATTTTCTTTAAAGTAACCAATTTCT
The DNA here is from genome assembly GCA_014851325.1 of Pentalonia nigronervosa. Taxonomy (NCBI): domain Eukaryota; kingdom Metazoa; phylum Arthropoda; class Insecta; order Hemiptera; family Aphididae; genus Pentalonia; species Pentalonia nigronervosa. The sequence continues at coordinate 20,823 of JACXSJ010001178.1, forward strand.
CATAGCTTTATTCTTAATTCATTAACACCCATTTATAAAAATGTTATCCTAATTAAGAGCTGATGAATTTATATTTAGCAGTAAGGAAGGTATGTTTATACAATTATCTTATTTAATATAATAAGATAAGTAAAGAAGATTTTTAAAAAGACAGAAATATTGTTATCTTTAATTTCCATAAAAGCTCTCAAATAGTTATTCAATATTTTATGAGTTTATTCCGGTTTTTTGTTAACTTATTTGTGCCATGTACCAAATGTGAGAGACAGATGATAATGTTGATATGGCGTTCTTAACGAAAATCCGAGTTCCTAGGTAATAAAACATATTTTACAATTTAGTGTCAATCAAGTTAAAGCTTAATTAATTTTATTTGTACTTGGATTTCAATACAAATACACTTAACCATTTATATTTTCAGTTTGCGTGACTGGAAATTCCTATATTATTATATTTATCTTTTGCGATTTCACTTATCGTGATATTTTTATTCACAATTTTATTATTTTAAATAATAAAATAAAATATTTAAAGTATGACAGCGTTACGTATGTGTGTGCAAAAATTGTGTGATTACATATCAGTAATAAAACTAATAATAATTGTGATATCGACGTCATTCAAGTCCGTTCACGTCATTAAAATTTTCCGTAATGATGTTAGTAGTATAAACTATTAACCAATAAGTATACAGGTAATTGCTAATAACTAATAACAGTAATAACAAATAAGTATTAATTTATAGTAAGAGTATTATTATTGTACCTCCCGCAACTAATACTATAAAAAAATATACTATAGTTCAATATTATACGGATTTTATTTTCAAGTATATACGTCTTGTATATTTTTGTTTTTTTGTTTTATTAATATCACGATGACGTCATTGTTTAGATGTAACTACATAATAAGTAATTTTAAATTTATCTGTCAATATGTACATTTTTTAAACTCATAGACACGCTACATTCTAATAATTTCAGCATCTTTTGTATCTCATATTCTCATAATCTAATTATACAATTTTAATTTGTTTCTTTATTGGCTTTCTGTATTTGTTTATAGCATTTATATATATATATACTGTGAAATATAGGGCAATCGTTTAAGTAACGTTTATCATACCTTGCTAAAATAGCCTATCACAGACACGATTCTATAAATACATAGGTGTAAGATGTGCTGTAACTTGTGACGAGCATTGCTATTTATGTAATTCAAATGCAATTACAATTAATATTCAAATGTTTTTTTTTTTTAATTTAGACAATAAATATTAATTATTGAATAAAAATCACCGGAAAACTCGCCGGAAACTTAAATTATTATTTTTTATTTTTAAAATATTACTGTACAAATTGGATTATCTTAACAAATAGAATACGTCAACACACTTGCAGTGCAGACTAAGTGCATGGTCCAAATTGTGGCCCTTGTGGCCTAGTTCCCGCCCTATTCTATACTTCTAAATTGTGGTGTGACATATAGAACCCCCAAATTTATCTAAATTTAAATTAATTTAGAGAAATCATGTTAAAATAAGTCTAATACGCTGAATAGTGCTGTTAATATTATAAACGTTTTGCTAAATTTTGCACCGTTCCGCTCATTTGAAATGCGTTTAATTTGCCGTAACTATGTTATAATTTCTTTTTTTCGAGTACGGGTGCAAAGATGGTATAAACAAAATTATTATTACTCCCTATTGGTCTATTATATATCAATATTATGTTCAAAAAAAATAATATATTTTAATATTTTTTTTAGAAATGTTGTTTTGAAATGACATAAAATTAAATATCAGTTTTTATTTATTCAAGAATATTTTAGAATACTCTTTTATAAGGAATTCTTTCAAAAAAGTTAAACTTTTTCGAAATAATAAGTGTAAGCACTTAGATAATAGATCACGTAATAGATGCTTTAAAATAAGGCTACTCATAAATAATAAATCCTATTCAAGATTTTATTTTAAAACATATCTTTAACAGTTGATCATGATATTTTAACGGATTTTTTTTGTGTTGGTTTTTATTTGTCTGTCTATATTTTTTTCCAAAATTCTTAATCATCATATCTTATATTATATTGGCCACTGATAAATTGTTTTTGTATACCTAACATTTATTATTCAAATTCAAAATAATTCTTACTACTGTTGTACGTACACAATGAAGTATACATCTATTTTATCTATACAAAATATTTATGGTATGAATTTACGAAATGTGTTACCGATATCAACAAGTTATCAAATAAACCTATATTATAATAATTAACCTATCATAAGTATCACATGGTAAGGTATTGGGTTAAGTTAAGAAAACATTAATAATTAAAGTTTTTATTAACTGGCACAGAATATGAATTGTAATTACTTGATAATTAGTAAATTGTTAATTAATGCAATAAAAGGGATCATTCAATACAAAATTATTATTCAATTATAGTTCTATGGCTTTTATTTTTAGCTCAACGTAATTAATCATTTCGAAGAAAACATTTTGATAATTTAATTATCACTCAATATCTTTTACGTTTGAATTGTTTTTTAATGATATTAAACTTTGTAATTATGTAGGTACATGTCTATTTATGGTTAATTCTAATGGCACTAATAGGTTAAAAATAGTTTTAGCTAATTTTTAAAATGGATTATTCTTTGTGCGTCGGCATTAGCTTTCAATAATTTCCAACAAATTTTAATATCATAGTACCTATATTTTATCTACAAGGTTACAAGATAATTTATTTTGTATCATACCTAGCAGATTACTTGCCACTTTTAAATATTGAAGAAGTTGCTTACTTAGATCGTAAAAAGCGATAAAAGAATATTGGGCTTGCATAAATTCGAATGCGTAGAGCAAATTGTTGTTATAAATGTTTAATAAATATTACTGTCTTCCTGTTTCAACAAATTGTTGACATACAAAATGTGTGTATTCATGCTTTGTATGGTACTGAATTTTATTTTTTAGAAAGTTCAAATGTGTAATAATGATCCTGTTCTATAGAATTGATCAAATTTGATTTTTTTTTAATTTTTAGAGGGAAATATTATTCTACAGGTCACACTAATATCTGTTTTTTAATATTTTAATCGCAGACTTAATAATATGTCTATAAAAACAAAACAATTTTAACCCCTTTTTTTACAAATTATTTCATATTATTTATTAAAATAAAATAAAAAATCGGAATTTGATGCGGACTGTAGAAAGTTTTCTATTACGGGATAAAAAATAGCCATCAAAATCCGACAATTCTATACGATGAATGAGAAGATTATTGGAAAAGTATTATATATATTATAAGTAATTAAGGTGGAAACTAAAATATAATGTATAATTTTCAAATTTTATAAAATTGCAGGAAATTTGTAAAATTGGCACAGGATTCCTTAAGTATAAAACATTAAATTGCAACAATGTTCTGTTGTATTTCAAACGTTGTTTTTCTCTGCAAAAAGTCAAAACGCGAAATAAATAATTATATAACGCTGCAATAGAGATACATTTAATTTGTATATATTTCACCAATGAATCATTCATTGTTTATTAAAATATTTTGTATAATATTGTATAATAATTATGGCACATGACACAATTTTGGCTCAAAGCAGAATATAATTATTGACAACTATTGATTATAAATACTAATATCATACTATCAATACTATAATATAATTATTATCTTAGTCATTAATTAATTATTAAAATGTTTTTAAAAAATTCCGTTTTCTCAATAAGTATTAGCATAGGTTTACGGTAGAACATTGATCTTTGTATAGTATGTTGTTAAAAATAATACCTAACTAATTATAGTATCGTTAACTTCCTACGGATAAAATACAATAATACTTTAATTGAGTTAAACCCTTAAATATTCCGTGATTCGCATGCATTAAAATATATTTAATACCGATAACAGGTAGTTTGGGAAATTAAGGGTAAAAAAAATACTCTAGTAAAAAATTTCAAATTATCAGTTGTTCTATATCAGTTAGTCCAAACGATCACAACGTGGCAAATCATAACACCACGTAGTGTTATAATAATAATAATTAATAAACGTGTAATTAATAACTGCTGCAGCCTATTCTGTGTTAAACAACGGTCTTCTCTTTCAGCTCATCGAACTCTTCCACACATATTTATAACAAAACGACCTTTGAGTCAAATATTACACTGTTTTTTAATCGAGTAGACAGCAATGCAAAAATAGTATAGTTAAGACAACACTCTTCATCTTAAAATCAATAAAACTCTAGCGATTTATTTTGTACAATTTATATACAGTAGGATCGTTTTACAATTATAGTCACTCAAACTGACAAAAAATTAACTTATATCGGTAGATTCCTTTTTTTTACTTTACTAAACTATAAATTATAAAATTTAACATGATTTTTTTCTTATAAGGATTTCTAAACCTACTAACACGAAATACAAAAGTAATGATTCGATTATTGTTCTTTGTCTAACATACAGCAGTGTCTTCCAACTTGGTACTATTATTACCCATTTCTTACTATGCGAAAAAAAATATCGGGTCAATTTAATTAACAAACCTATTATAAGATTCTGAGTAGTGTTTAAGGTGATTATAATATATATTATGGTACATTGGTTATTCATAATCTCCACCATAATTTAATTAACCGATTGTTTATTTTAGTATGTATTAAATGCATTATTTATTTATTTATTTAAAAATAGTTAACGCCATCACGGCAATATACAAAATATGAACATAATTAAAAATAAATCGAGATAACAAGTGACTAACAAAAAGAGATTGAGGTAGTGAGAAAAAAAATGAATACATTGTATCATTATAACATTATATCATTTTAACTAATTTTGATCATTCATGTATTTTCTGTTTTTATACAATTTGAAGTATTCACTCAACCTTTAACCCAAAATTATAAGTACAAAATGTTTTAAAAGATAAGTCAGCAATTTTTCTTTCAAAAAGCATTTAAGTATTAACTATAATAGTTAAATGTGTTGTTATTATGTCTTGGAATTGTTCCGGAGGCATTATATTATTGTTAATAATTTAATTGTTATTAAATTTCGAGTTTTTTCAATACTATAATTAAACTAAACCTATGTCAATAACGCGTTGATTCTCAAGTCTCAACTTTCTTTTGTTTTCTTTTAAATTTAAATATCATCCTTCTTTTTATACTCCGCATCAATGTTTTCGATGATGCTCGACGATTGGTCATAAAGTTATTACAATGATAAAAATACAGGTGTGCGTTGTAATCATGCTTGATTATTGGTGTTTGGTACTTGACAAACTTCCAATCGTCCCATTTTAATGGTTTGTCTGAAAGTGGTGGCCAGTCTCCTCACGTACACTGTCTAGATTTTCTATTCCGTTTGTAGCTATCTCATAGACGACTAGGTGTCCGGGTTCTGGTCGTGGGTGTTCGTTTTGTCCAAACTGCCTGAATTTGCGACACCATATTCGTAGTGATGAGCAAAAAACCGCTTATCTTTCTACACGGGTACCATAATATGACCGTGTTGCTGTACTCGTGATTCTCTTAGAGTTCACGTCGTCCGCACGGTGGTTCGTCGTCATGAATTACGCGGTGCACTCAATAATGTACTCTTACTACGCGGCCAGCGCCATGGGTTACCGGATGCCCAAGTACGTGTCCATGTCCATCACGGTCAGTTAACTGACACAGATGCTGGTCGGCTGTTTCATCAACTACACCATGTACGGTTACCTGAAGTCCGGCGGCCCGCACTCGTGCCGGGTATCCCAAACTAATGTCACGGTGTCTTCCTTAATGTACTTTGGTTACCTGTTGTTCGCCCATTTTTTTTATAACGCGTACTTCAGCAAGTCCGACAAAAAATCGTCCAAGACCGCGGACGATATGTGTTAATATACTTTAGATATTATACTTATTGGTTTTCAACGAAATGGTATTGTTTAATATTATCGATATTACTTACTAGATCAATTCGCTTTGCGACAGAAAATCGTTTTATTTACTTTTCATTTTAGTATTATTCTACATAATTATCTTTTTTTTTACCTAGGCGTGATCTGGCGATGAATTATATATTTCTTTTTTCTTATTGTCACATTAAGGAAAACTTATTATTTTTATTTCTTAGACAATATTTGTTTTGATTTATTAATTTAAGCAAATGTAATTTGTACCTATATTAGTTATTGATTTAATCTATACTTATATTTCATGAAAAAAACTTAAATTATTAAATGAACGGCATTGTTTAGGCATTGTTGATGGATGGACATTAGGTGTACAACTGTACAAGTCTAAAATTTAGTGTTAAAAATAAAACATTGTATTTGCCATGTATTTTTATTTTTTTGTTATAGTCTTGAAGTTATATTAAATTGATTGTTGTTTTTGTGTATACATATTTACAGTAATTATACGATTTCTTACAGTAATGAATCGTTCTCCTATAACATACATTTTGGTCAACAATATATGTTAATGCAATTAATTTTACGAAATTCGTAGAGAATTATAATTATTCTATTTAGTTTCTACTTTTAATCGTTATCAAGTCAGTTTGAACAGTGAACTTAAGAGGTTACAGGCGTGTAATCATACATCAATAGGTCTTAGTATAGGTCTTTTAATTTATATGTTTAATGTAGATAGGCACATAATATATTGTCATAGGTTTAAAATAAAAATAGGTATAAAATACGAACACGTGAATTGGCTCATTTTAGATAGTAGAAAAGTATTCTGTTGTATTCTCGATATTGTTTATTTTGGTTATAATTTAAGCAAGAATTGGAACCATTATGATTTTATCGGGTTAGGGTTTTGGTTCTAGTTTTGGTTTTCAAAAATATAAAATTTCTGTTTTGGTTTTACCGGTTTCAACTTTTTCTATATTATTTTATTAAAAACCTTTATTTAATGACTTTAGTTAAATGCTTTTCAGAATTTAGGTTATATAGTATTAATAATATTATTTTTAAAATTATAAAAAATTAACTATTATATCCATGTGACTATTTATGGAATTTTGACTACTATTGAATTCTAAGCATCTTAAGATTTTAAGGAGAGGAATACAAAATGCATTAATAATTAATAATAGATTAATTTATATTAATAAATTATTATTAATATATTATGCTTAAATGTCAATATAATATATGTACAAAATATATGTTGATGATTTACTCTTTGAGTCTTGAGGAATCTTTTTAAATAATTTTTTTCTAACAATATATTTGTTCAAACTATTAACTGGTCTTCTAGGTTTATGGATGGTATGTCTATCTATATATATATATTGTCTATATATCCATATGTCGATAATATAAATTTAACCCTGAACAAAATGCTCGGCACATACTTGCATTGTCGAAATGGAAAAAAATTATTTGATACATTTCAATAAATTAGCTTAACTATTAATTGTTATTATTTCCAGAAATAATAATGAAATATTGACATCCCCGCGATACATAATATCGGAAATCTACAACTATTTTGATACAATTAAATACCTACCGCCAGTACAGGCTTATAATCGATTACATGTAAATTGAAATTTATATTATTTTGTTTTATGACAAGTCTGTACAGGGCACATAGTACTACGGAAATAATATTTTAATTATTGGTATATTTTATAGATTTACGATTTTATAATTATTAGTTATTAGTTATTACTTATTATTACTGTTTATTTTTATTATGAATAGATAAAATATCTATTGGAATCGAAAAAACCAAAAACACTTCTTCGTTAAAATATGTTTCAGTGTCGGTTCTTAAAAAAAAATTATTTAGGGTTCTGATCCAGTTTTTGTAACAAGGTTTTCACTAGGTTTTGGTCCAAAATCGATCTTTTTCGGTACGGTTCTAGTCCCTAAATTTATTGTACACTGGTGAACTAAAAATATATTATTTATGGGAGCTTATTTTGAGTGGCCATAAACTCAACTCATAATCTGTGGCATTCTAAATCTTACTACTTTGATACTAACTGTGTTTCGCAACATTAAAATTTTTTTTATTAGATATATTATTAATTTATAGTTATAAAATCCGTAAAATCAGGTTTGTCTTGTTTGTATGTTTTACAAGATTTCCTAGTTTTTACATTAAACAAGTGTGGAGTGCTGGTATTAAACTCGCTTTTTTAAAATTCTACGTAGGAAAATTCCAGTTCTTAAAACTAGTTTGCGTACAGCGTATTTGTTATAAAGTGTAAACTCGTTCAGTTTGTTATTGGCGGACATTACATTATCTGACCCTGAGACAATGTCCCCCGGAAGTGTGCTTACGATTTCGAAAGCGAACGCGCATCATCGAAGAGGATGTGGTTTGTCGATTGGGTTTGGACGAATGCATACTTGCCAAATGCCCCTGTACCTTACAAGTTTACCTAACGTATTATGTTAACTTATACTGATTATTGAATAATATTATTTCTAAAATTCTAACGCAAGTGCATACATTATAATTCAGTCCGCTATTTTAATTGAATGTTTAGACTTAAACTGAAACTACTGAATGTCTTTAAAGCAATTTTGGTTTACAAAATAATGATGCGCGTTACCTAAATGTTTTTTCTTGACTATAGGTTGGTTAGGTTAGGTGTGTTCAATAGGATCTTTACTGTAGTGTTAACGGAGCACAAGTTATTATTAATACACACAGAGTGTAATTAAGCTGTTTAAATGTTAAGGTTGTAATGTTCTGTAATCAGTGTGGCGATACATAAAGCAGCGTACGTCTTTATAAAATATAAATTATATTAAGCTTATATCAAATAATATCAATAGCAAGGTTGCGGAACGTCGCTGTTGTGTAGTGGTATATATTCATATTTATCCTTACCGCGCAATCGCGACTGTAATTATAAATAATAATAATAATAATAATAATATTTTATTATACAATTTGAAAACCAAACGTCATATTATTATAGTATATATTAGCTAGTCGATGAGTATTGTAAAAAAAAATGTAAAAGAGTGAAAAAAAATTGCTTAATATGGGTAATCAATAATCGTTCAGTAAGGCAGTAGATTCCTATGTAATTTGTATTATTACCGATCAGGTCTGTAGCGAATATAATGACGTACCGTATAATGATATAGCGCCGCGGCATCAGCATATCGACGCATTTCCGGTGTCTGAGAACTAGTTTCTAAAATTGAGGTTTGGTTTTTTAAGCCTTCGTCTAGAGGTAGAATACATAATCCAAGAAGTAAGTCGTTATTTCTGAATTTGACGTTTTATTTTTGATAATATTTGAACCCAAGCCGGTTTTTATTCACCAAATGAAATTTGAGAGGTTGTAGTTTTTTGTTTGCAAAACTCGTTATATTTCAACCGTAGTAATATGGTATTCGCTATGCGTCCATTATATTTTTACAATCCTTGATTATATCACCTACATGTAAAATTCTAGTACCTACTGTAAAGTATTCTGAATACTTTGGTTTTGTATTAATTTATTCATTAAAACATGTTGAATAATTGTTTTACATTTGGGACGATACAAATGTTTACAAATTATTTATATTTATATAATTGTTACTTATAGCATTATGTACTAATATTGTATTAATATAAATACAATACTTATTTGTATATTTAATATGTTAATGTATTATTTATAAACGTTAGTTTCCAACCATTCCGAATAGTTGGGTACTTTTGTAATATTCTTTAGAATAATATTTATTCTGAATATCGTTTCACCCATTTATTTACGTATTCCAAATACTAAATTAAAATGTATTAAAAATGTATTTTTTACAAGACTGGACTAATGATTGTGTGACAGGAGGTGTTTTACGCTCTATCTTTAATCAATGGTGATGACAATCACATCGGATTTCGGAAGTATTGCAAGCAATGAGAATTGTGCATCAATTGGTTATTGATATCAATAGCATTGCGAAGCAAAAATCTACGTTTATTTTATTTTCTACATTTGTAATTGGATTGGTACCTCTACCTATAATATACTACTATAGAAGTATTTATTTGTGCAGGTATCAATAATAATCATAATACTATGCTGTTGTATGGTAATATAATTTATCGTGATTTTTAATTCAAGGTAGGTATTCTTTTAAAGGTTTACAACACATTTTATTTTCTCAAAAGTGTTAGGAAATTTTTTTTTTAATTATTGTAGTCTATAAACAAAATGTTATTTTTATTTTTCATTTTTATCGTTATTATCTTATTTAAATTATTAACTTCTTTGAATGACAGCATACATTTTTAATTTTATATTTCAAAGCCAATTTTTTTTTTGGATTTTCAACACTTGCTAATCGAATTTTGAATGAATTCGTACCATTTAGTTATAATATTTATAATATAACTATATTTATGTTTTTAATTATTTAAAAGATTAACACAAATGCGTTAAATGAAAAAAAAAATGCTCGAAAAAAATATGAAAATTAAAAAGTATGCTGTTATTAAAAAAAAAAATATTTTCAAAAAGTTAATATTTTTTGAGATAATGAGTAATTTACTGTCAAAAGAATCACTCTGTATAGTGTATATAATTTACCAGTGGTAGTCGTAGTAGCAGTTATTAAAACGATGACTATAATTTGTTTATAATGATAGGTTAAAATAGGATATTTAGAAATGCATTTGAAGGATACGGATTCCTATCCAGCTGTTAAATGTTTAATGCGTAGAGATGGGCACCATTCACATTATTCAGTACTCACGGTCGTCGTGTATTCAAATTAGTTGTACTCGTAGGTAAATCTAGAACCAAACTTGGGAGCGGGGAAGCTGTAGCCACTTAAATTATTTAAAAAAAGGTTAGGGGACGTAACTTAAGAATGTTTATTTTTGCAATTAATACCAAACAAATCTTATAAAAAAAAAATATAAATATGTAGGTATATATTTTATTTAAATATAACCTAACCTAACCTAACTTGTATACAGTTTGATAAATTAATCAGTTTTTTTTAAATCAAACTACTTAATAATAAACTTTATACATTAATTTAAGAAAATTATCCACACTAGTAGCATTTCTAAAACTTATCTGAAAATCATTTTGGATTTCCAAATTTCGAGTGACAAAAATGGTGGAGATGTTGGTGTTCTTACCATGCGTAAAATCCCTATCATTGTTATATAAAATTTGGAAGACCTTGAATATAATAATTATGTTATGAATTATTTGTGTTGTCGGTTACGTCCATGTCCGGTACCTACCACTTTAAGAAGACGCCCTTCTAACGATTGAATGTCAAAATATTGAACTATAAATTCTTGCATATCAAAATCTTGAACAACAAAATGTTTACAGTATCTAAACTTTGGTAACGTTAAAAGTTGGTAAGAACAAGGCTTTAAATAAACTATTTTAAAAGTTGTATCGTTGCTGTTTAATACTCGTTTACACATTTAGTAAGAGTATTAGTATCGTTATTATTGTACTATCGCCACATCTATCCGTAATATTAGACTTTATTATTTTATTTTATAATTATAAACGAGTTGATAAATTTTTTATGTTGCACTATATTGTAATTTAAACTACCCACTAACCATTTAGTTAAAAAATTAGCTTCTATCGTTTTTATGACAAATTCATTGTTAAATTAAATAATTGTTAACCTTGATATTTGAAGAAATATTAACATAAGTGCTTAATTTTCTATTCAATTTCAAAATTTGACATTAAAGGAACATACACAAAATGTTTTCTTTAAATTATTATTAAATATTATATTATTGCAGTCAGAAAAATTAAAAACGATTGGATTAAAATTCAACGTAAAAAGATACTATTATTTTAGAAGATATTAGGGTATTTAGATTAATCGGGTGACGTCATTGGGCCGTGCTCGATATAATTGCCTACTTATACGTTTAAAAGTTGCTCAATTTACACAATGACTTACTAACTTAAACATTTTATTTTTGATGTTTGACTTTTTGTGTTAAAGACGATAGAATTATCAGAATTTTAAATAAAAATTTAAAAAATACCTACTAAAAGAGATAATGGCCGGTTGTGTTATGTCGTGTTGCGATAAGTGACTGTTACGATTAGAGGCGTAAGCAGGGACAATTAAATTTATATAGTTTTAAATATTTCAAAAAAAAAAACTTAACATTTTTTTGACAAATTTTGATTCCATTAATGTCTTCAGCGTATAAAATAGGCAATTGCGGCGGTGAATCCGGCCCAATAACGTCATGCGTCTTTTTTCAATTACTCATAACTTACTGAATAATGCGAGGGGAAACAATAAACGTATACCATCTTTCTTAAAATTGAACATTCTTTCAAATTATAAAATTTTTTTTTTTTATGTTTTTAAAATCAATTTAAAACGAGATATTATGTTAATTTTAAATTTTAATATTTGACATGCGTATAATTTGTATACAGATTGATATACTATAAAGAAAATAACGTATAAACACAAATAATGTTCTCAACTTTAAGTTTGACAGTAGGTCAATTCATTCTAATATACTATAGCTAATTAGCAATTACGTAAGGTTGGGTCTGCTAAATGCAAATATGCCATGTTGCTGCATCTAGGCCAAAGAGAAAAGACATTGTGCGCTGCATCCTCTCAAGTTATAAACTAATTATTCACATGTTGCATACTATACCTATTTCAATTATATTATATTTATTTCATAATTAAGATGGTATTCAATTCAAACATATATTGTAGTACATTAAAGATGGGTAGTAATATATTTTTTTAATGCTGAATTTCTTATTGTAAAGTTTTATAGTAGGTATGTGATTTATTAATTTACGCCGTTGACCAAGTAACCCGTGTTGAAAATATAAACTACATTGTCGCAAGTCTATAGACATAGAATCTAAACATGATTATAATTGTTTAGTACTTGCATGGTTTTTTCTAGATAAATAATAATAATAATAATAATCTAGACAAATAGATATATTTTTGTCACACCTGTCCCGAAAACATAATTTTTAACACCAGTTATATTTAAAAAAATAAAATAATAGGCAGTGTGCAGGTGACGTACGCAGATGTATAGGCAAGGGTGGATTTTGCTCAAAACTGAAATACGGCGAGCCGAACCGAGCCACTCGTACGATTTTTTGTCTCGCTTCCGATTAAATACTAAAATGTTATCGCTGTTCTTGATATCTAGATATACCAACTTGTTATCTAGAACGCAATGAAAAAATCAAATTGAATCATTGATTTTAAAGTGGCCTCCCCTTGCTGTTCTCTCCGACATTATATTAAAAAAATAATTTTCCTGCTACACGATTTATATGAACATTTTATTTCTCTCTCTAATCGTTTCGTTTTTTTTTGTTCCTTTCCACCCGCAGCTACGTCGAGGATGATCCGGTATCCGGGTTCTGGTCGTGGCTGTTCGTGCTGTCCAAGCTGCCCGAACTGTGCGACACCATATTCGTGGTGCTCCGCAAGCAGCCGCTCATCTTCCTGCACTGGTACCATCACATCACCGTGCTGCTGTACACGTGGTTCTCGTACATGGAGTTCACGTCGTCCGCACGGTGGTTCATCGTCATGAACTACTCGGTGCACTCGATGATGTACACTTATTACGCGGCGCGGGCCATGGGCTACCGGCCGCCCAAGTCCGTGTCCATGTTCATCACAGCCAGTCAACTGACGCAGATGTTGATCGGTTGCTTCATCAACTACACCACGTACGGTTACCTGAAGTCCGGCGGCCCGCACTCGTGCCGGGTGTCCAAGCTCAACATCACCCTGTCGTCGTCCATGTACTTCAGTTACTTGCTGCTGTTCGCCCGGTTCTTCTACAACGCGTACATCAACAAGGGCCAGATCAGCGCGTCCAAGAAGTCGTCCAAGCAACATTGATCCCGGACAACGGTGGTAACGTCTTCTGCTACGGCGGTTCCTACGCTGCGGTGGCCTACGGTGGCGGCGACTGCTGTTGCCGCCGCCGCCGCCGCCGCCGCCGCCGTCGTGATGCGTTGCCGCTGCAGTGCGATGTGCCGCCACAGCTGGCCGTTGATTTTAAAACATGTGCACTGATATTATTATTAAATACTATTATTTATGATATTAATACGTTGCGATAGGAGATCATTATTATTATTATTTATTATTATGATTATTATTATTATCAATGAGACGAACATGTGCTAATTTTATTTTGATAATTTTTCTTGCTCGATTTCTTTATTATTTTCATCCCGCGTTTTCTTTTTTTTTCTTTCTGTCTTTTGTTGTTTAGGTAAACCGTTTGTTTTTTAGACGATAAATATATATATTTTTTGTATTTTCTACTTAGTTTATACCTTACTTCCGCGAAGAAAAGTCTCGAGTCGCTGATCGATTATAACGGCATTGTAAATTGTTTTATAGGCATTTTTGTTTGAAGCGCGTGTGCTTCTACACAATAGGCCAACTTAGCCTAATAAAAAAGAAAATTTTATTTTCCAAGAACTTGCTTTTTTTTTTTATTATTTAAAATGTTATTTTGTTCCTTCCATTTGTATATTTAACAGGATCCTCAGGGCTCATCTTCACAACAACTGGCCATTTTCGCTCAACCTTGTAGCTGGAAGTCCAGATTTAAGGGAGGCAGGGAGCCATTGTTTTTTTAGGAGTCTTTAATTTTACACTATATGTTTATAATATTGTCCATAAATGAAAATACTTCATAATTTTTATTTATAACAAAACTATATTCTCCAATTAATTATAAATTTAGTGTCAATAACAAAAAAAAAAAGATTGAAAACAGCGTTACTAATTATATTTATACGTATGAAAAATATGTAGATAATTTTGTTATAAATTAACTAATTCAATATCGTAAGTATTTAACTAAAAGTGAACCAATAATTAATTTTCAGAAAATAAATATTCTTAATATTTTTAAATGGTTTAATGAAAAGTCATTAACTGTACTGACGAAAGAACGTTTTCAAAACTTGAAAAAATTAAATACAAACTCAGAACGAGGAGTACACAAGGAAACTTGGTTGAGCTCGTGATATTGGCGTCAGAAAATGATATTTTACAGTCAATAATCATTTAGATGATCCGATACAAACATTTATTTCAGTAAAAAATAGAAAAAAAAAATTTAATTGAATACCTACTCTTAAACTCTTGGTTATATTTAATGTTTTATGAAAATAAAAATACACAATTTTAGTCAATTTTTTAAATTTCATATTCAGGCTTCATAAGTTTTAATCCTGGCTTGTCTGAAGGTTTCCATACAATGGTTTATTGTTCCTTACGAAGCATGGCTTAATATTTTGATAGAAGATTTACCAATTTATAACACTTGGTACACTGGGTACCGACGTAACGTACTATGGTCGATGAATGAGATGTGTCAAGTTGTGTGGACAGAGTTTTTCAATCAACTCACGCTGCTCACCTTCGTAGAAGGCATTTTTATATATTTAAATCTTATTGCAGTGATGGAATCACGATTATTTCGTCCGCATGATTGTTGATCTCTAGTTGGTATTGTACATCGTTGGGATAATAATAAAACGGCCGTTGTTATTTCCCTCCATTAAATCTGTACAGAGTTAAAATATATACATATGTCGTAGTCATAATAGTAAAATCAGGCATTTTACTAAATACATAGGCAAACAAACAGTCAAAGAATTAAATTTTTATGCGATTTTATTATCTGCCTATTAATTTAGTTAAATGCCTATTTCAAATCGGACAAGTAATAAAAACGAAACTTTTTGTATTATTTTAAAAATTAAACTATATTTCTTATAAATTATTTATTTCTATTCTACGTTAAAAAAAAAAAAATACTATGCATAATTTATTAATATGTAAAAAATTACGTAAGTATATGAAATATTTTTCATTTCGTGTCTTTCGGTATTCTAGTTTTGAAATTTAAATTATAAATAAATATAGGTAATTACTAATTAGGTATGATAGTACGAGTATAAAAAATGAATGGTAAAAAATTACCACTTGGTAAATTTATTATCTATGACCCAAGCTCCTAACGTGTTTTCAAAATTTTTCTTTCTACAGATCCCCGACTCTGAGAGTGCTGTTGCCGCTTATGTACTATTTTACACTCAGTCTACAATTCTGCTAGTATATAATATAATAAAATATATTTTAATATTATATTATTATTATATATATTATATAATATTATAATCATGTATACGCAGTACACGCGTACTGAACTATTTTTTTCCGTAACGTCATATTTTCGTCAATACATTATAATTTGTACAATATTCGGTATAGATAAGTTTCTCGTACAATAATATAGATACATTAATTTTCTAAGGTAAAAATCAACGGAACTTTATTTTTTATTTAATAAGAAAATATAGTTTAATTTTTAATATTTGCCCGACTTGAAATAGGCATAGTTAAACGTCTAGGCGTTTAATTAAATGACTAGGTATTAAACTAAATGTCTAGGTGGATAGTAAAATTGCATAAAAATTGTAATTTTTTTACTATTTGCGTAGGCATTTGGTAAAATGCCTGATTTGACTAAATGCCTACAACATATACATTAGTCCGTGTTTATATCTTGAACTATGTCTGTAGGTAATATTCTGTTATACAAGCTACCATTTACCGTATCTTTGTATGATATATACGTTAAATTATAACTGGAACCCTTTAGAAGTAATATTAAAATAATGATAATACTAACGGAAATCAGTTTTTTCTGAAACCGTACTGTAGTCGAACTCTTGATAAAAAAACAAATTTTTTAAATAAATAACTAATATATTATTGATTGCAGGTTGCATGGACGACTGAGCATTTTATGAATCAATAGTGGCCTTTTAATCATGATTTAATATGGCTCATGGGTGATTAAATTTGTAAATTGTGTACGCAAATTGGCATATGAACCTTCTACTCATAAATAGTTGAATTAAATGTTTGTTAATTTCGGTATAAAAATAAAAATAAAATATTATTAGATATTTTCATATAATCGGAATTTCAGTAAGAATTTTAATGACGACATTTTCAACTATTAATTTTGATACAGACAGAATAAGACTGTTAATAAATATATTTCAATGTCAATCCTTGTCGATGATTTTTTTTAAAATGGTAAAAATTTACGTTGGACTGAATATATTAAGTATGCCTCAAGATCGATCTACTTATAGTAAGTATAGTGGTTAAGTATATTAAAACTAAATTCTTAGAACATATCTGTTAACCAGCATAGAAAGAAAATGATATGCAGTAGACAAGTTTTTTGAAAGAGGATAATTAACTTTTATGTATTAGTATAAAAAATAGAATATAATTTGAGTTTTTTATCTTTAATATTATCTAAATGGGTAAACAGTATTTTAAATTGTGTATATTTATCATTTTAAACCTGTAAAATGTTTTAATATATATTACTTAATAATAATAACAACAAAGGATACTAATATTTGGACTATTATTGACCCATAACTTTACATTTATAACGTTTACCTAATTAAAAGTAACAAGTAACTGAACGTGACTCGTGATATTTTAAACTATTTATGTGCAGTAGATAAGGAAGTTAAACATAATATATATTATAAACGTGCACTATATAAAAATTGTGCTCATATGCGTGTCATAACAATTGTTAAACCAAATATTTTAATTGGTTAACGCCATTTGCTACTCTGCTGCTAAAAATGCTTATTGCTTGTATTGATGTATTCGAATTAAAAAAAAAATAGACATCGGTAAATAAAAAACGACAAAATCCAGTTGTTCTTGAAACTAGTTAGGTAATAGTGATGAAAAAATTCAGATCAAAGTCTTTACCTCAACTGAAACTCGTGACCTTGAAATTATGTCCGGTGTATGATGTCTTAGGGCTAATTAAAAATATTTATGGAGAATTTTTAAAGTAGGTACCCATATAAAATAAAAATACGCCGAGTGTTGGGATTTGTATATAAAGATTAAAGATATTTTTTTATATCGACATTTATGTTTAAAAATTATATTTTTTATAGTCAGATAATTATTAGCAATGCATTTTTACTATAAATCTACCAATTGAACTTTGAAATTTATTTATATTTAATTTATTACCTTATTGCTTATTGAAATTTATTTTGGTTTTTTCTATTTAGTTATAAAACACGTCTAAACAATTAATTTTTAGTTTTTATATAAGAAGCTGAGGCAAAGAAATAAAAAAATTGCATATTAACATTGGTTTGAAGATTTGAATATAATTTATAGTTGTAGGCCTGTGTGGTTATGAAATTTGCATAAACTGTTAATTTATGGTTAGGTGATGCAAATGCATATCCTCTAAATAATCTCAGTATTAAAGTATCAAGAGTATTATAATATTTCAAATGCCATTTTTTAGATTATTATAGATAATTATTATAATTCCCTGATATAATAAAAAATAGGAAACAATTATCAATCCATAGCTTGGAACTTAATGCGCTAAAAAACAATGAAATATATATAAACATAATGAGTTAATACAATCCTCAATATGCAGTAGTGAGTTACATATACCTTAATTAATTAAATTATAATTTGTAAAACTAAAATTAGTTTGTTTTTTCTTTTTTTTTTTGACTTATTGACAAAATATGCGTTGACATATATAAAATCTTTAAATATGCAAAATCACTCAAATTTGCAAACAAATATTAAACACTAATTTTTAGATTGAGTTGTATACTTGTATATTGTCTAATTATGATTATAAATTATAATCTACCTAACGTTTTCATTAGGAAATATAATTAAATATATTTAACCGACTGCGTAAACTACGTTATAGGTATAGTAAGAGTTAGGATGGGACAAAAGAGAAATATAACTATTCTCAAAAATGCATAATAATATTATATCATTTTTTTGCCATGACATTATATTATTCATAATCTTCGGTAGTAAATTATACACTTAAGCATTGCCCTCTATGCCCTATGGTTCGGTTAAATAGAAAACCTTGATCCATATTATGCTGTTGATGGATTGATATCCATTAACATTACACGGTTAGAAATTTGTAATTGATTTTACATTTTACTGAATTTGTCAAGTAGCTAAATTGTAAATTATGTACTTTGGAGTGTTAAAATAACAACAGTGTATGTAAAATGGAATACACATGGTTTAACACTAGATGCTTCTCAATACAGCATTAAGTATAGGAGTTATATTAACTCTAAATAAATGTTGAATAGTTGAATATTACATTATCCGCTAGTTTATAGTTAAAATACTATCAGTAGGTATATTATTGAATTAAATACATTAAGTTCAGCATTATTTGTACGTGTAAAAATACGTATAAGTGTTATTTTGAATACGAATATGAAGTTAATTAATTAAATGTCACATTACTTGCATGTTTGTTGTTAAACTAACATCAATGTATTATAAAAAAACTTAAGATTATTTACACGAATTTTAAACTATTTTAAAAATCGTGTAGGCATAGGCTCAAATAGAGGAAGAGGCTTTAGCCAAACCCTCAAAACATTTCCTAAATTTTTTAGATGTTAATTATTTCCACAAATACTTCATTGAGTAAATAGAGCTTTAGCCCCCCCCCCAAAAAAAAAAAAAAAAAATCTCAGACACTATTTGCGCTTATGCATGTAGGTAAGAAGTAAATTTGTTTATAGAAGTTCATAAAAGTATTATTATCACAAGGGCTGGGACCAGTTGGGCCGGCGAGCTACCGAGATAATCTCAGTGATGTGCTGATCATAGATTTAGCATTCATTTTATTTTTATATGTTTATGAGAAATTAGTACAAACATTTATAGAAAATATAATTGAATCGAATTATTAAATCGTACAGTAGCTGTAGTCAAATGTTAGAAATTCTAAAAATCGACAGGCTGATACCTTGCCTTTCCAGCGCTGATGAGGACTATGCATTACCAATGCAATTTACCAATGATTAACTTAATGCGTTTTCCTTGAATTAATCGGTTTGTTAATAGTTTCTACTAAAATCAATGATTATAAATTATTATTGTCTTTCATCTATTAGATTAAATTAATAAAATTAAGTATTTTATAATATATTATGCAACAATTCGCCAGCTGATCAAAGTATAAAAGAATCTATTCAAGAAAAATTTATGAAAAAAAAATGAAAAGAGAGCACAGGCGCCCGCATTCTACAGACATATACATTTAAAGAAATGTATTTTAAAAACTAATTAAATTTTACAGTTTGTACATAAGTATATAAGTAATATTTGTATATAAGTAAACTGCAATCTAATCATATTCTTGCTCTTCAAAAATGACTCAAAACAATAAGTTTATTAAATAACGAATGATTAATTTAAGGCCTCGGAGTTTTTTCTATAATAATTGGTAAAAATTTAAAGAAAAGTGTATAAAAAAATTGAATTGAGTTAAATAAATGAAAAAAGGTCGGCAAATGGGTACTCTGCTGTACAGTAGGCGTGTCAAGTTAGTCACTTTTATGGACGTATTATATTTGAATTCAATGATATAAAATCATTGTATACAAAAAAAGATTCTGAGCGAAGACGGTCTGTCAGCCTACATTACTAAGTTTATTTGTTGATATTATTGCTATTAAAGTATGACCGCGGTCATGACAGTGTCCTCAGTAGTAAGGGGACGAAAGCGATACAATATGAGTGAATAAAATATAAATGAAATGTAAATGTAAATAAATAAATGTATATAAATGTCTTACTGTTTAACGGTAGGTAAGGCATATTAAATATATATATATATATATATATTTAACATATAGTTAGAAACACACATTAAACAGACAAGAGAGAATCAGTTATAATTATATAGTATTTGAATGTTAATCATATATCCAGAATAATAAGATAACTTATTATCTGGTGATTTAATGTCAACCGATACTGTTTCGCCACGGCACCTCTGCGTCCTACTTCCGATACGGTAGGTGTGCGAGGAATCAGTCACTGTGACTAGTGATTATAGAGAAATATAGATAGAAATATAGATAGAATTGCATTTGAAAATGTCATTGAGTTTTTAAAATATAATAATATACTTTAAAAGTTTCAAGCACCCATCCATGAAAAATATGTTTAAATTACAACGATATAACTAACATTTTCATTCTTCATTTAAATATCTAATTTCATCCAAATTTGAACTTAAAATATCTACAAAAAACAACCGCATTAATATATTATTTTGATTTTTTGATTACATTATTAACTACTTACGAAAAACCTTGTTTTTAATCCTTAAAACACTGAAAATTTTATACATTTTAATTACAAAATAATTTGCAAATGTTCGTTCGATATTTTGATGAATTTTGGTCCAACTTTGAACTTTAAGTGCTTATGAAAAAATAATGTGTCTATATATTTTAAATATTTTTTAACCGATATAATAACAACATATGTGAAACATTTAATACATTTTCAATCTTTTTGACCTAATGAACATTTTTGTATTGATATTTATAGAGAAAAATTTAAAAAAAGAACCAAAAATTTTTCATGCTTATAATGAGTTCAAAAAGTTTCAAAGTATTTTTAAAATTTTATAACGTATAGAAATTAATAATTTCAAAATTCTGTGAAAATTTTAAGTGTCTATGGTTATTCGTTTTTGAATTATAAGAAAATAAAAAAATTGTTCCCTGCAGAGAAATCGGTAATTCAAGTGTAAATATCCAATGTATAATACCAAACGTTCATAATAAAATAGTTTGGCTTTCGCCGGCAATTTTTTTTTTTTTTTGTGAAAGTTAAAGAAACGTATGAAGAATCGTGTGTTAAAATTTAAAACCTTAGATTTAAATATAACATTTTTTATAAATTTTTAAAAAAAAAATTTTTAATTTTCGTGATTTTACGTATTTTATCGAAATTTTACTTTAGACGCTTATTAAAAATTATTGTAGATTTATGTTCAAATTTTTTTTATTGTCACTAACAACAAGTTATGAGGAATTTTGTATTACATTTTCAAGTTTTTGATCGAAGAAAAAAATTTATTTTGACAATAATAAAAAAAAGGACCAAAAATGTCTTATGCCTATAAATAGCCAAAAAGAGTTAAAATATATCAAAAATTGTATGGTGTATAAAATATAGAAGTATAAAAATTTTGTGAAAAATAAAAATTTCATGTATTTACTGTTATTTTCTTTGTGTTACACCAAGATTATTCTACGTACTTATTATTTAATAATATACATAAATCTTATCACTGGGTATAATCATAATTTAAGTTATGATTATAATGAGTTTTACAATTTATTACTTTATTAGTTGCGTAGGTATAATTTTTCTAGTATCTACTATATATGCAAGATGTAGTCAGGTTAAGAAAATACTTGTCTATGGATGTAGTTAAATTGTATTCGACATTCGTTACACCCCTTTTATCACAAAAGACCGGTATACCGAAAATACCGTCAGCCCTACTTCCTCATCGTTTATATGATTCGAAAACCGTTTTTTACAATTCTAAGGATCGTTTATACGGTTTACTATAGTTAGGTTTGTAGACTGGTTCTAAGGTAATATATTCTCTATAGTTACTTATGGTTGAGTTGGGCATTTAAATTTCAAATAGTTTTTATTAACTACAGCGACTGTTTTAATTATTAAAGCATATTTTGCTTTGCAAGAAGTCAGGACAAGTTAAGTAGGGCGAGGCCAAAATCATTTTCTTTTAAGAAGAGGTAAGAAATTACATTTCATTAGCATGTAAATGTATTTCATCGATTATGAACCACTTTAATAATTCCTAGTTTGTCAATGTAGATTGCTTTGTTCATGACAGCGGAAATGGAATTTAGCATTTTCTTATAATGGCGTGTAATTATTATTATATTTTCAGTTCAATGAAGAATCGATTAACAATAGTCCTATAAAAAAATTCAAGTTCATATTCTCAATTTAATGTGTAGCATAATGCCCTAATGTTGATAGTATGAAGTTACTACTCCATAGAACTTTGATATTTCTATATTAATATACTTTTATTCTTTAAAATTATAAGTAGGTAGGTAGATAGGTATAGTTTCTTTGGTTCAGTAAGTATACCTAAAGGTTATAAAAGAAAATTATTATTATTTATTTAATCAAAACAACTTTAAATTCATGTCCCACGTGCCTCGTGTGTATTAAAATATGTCTTAATGGTGTCAAATATTTGGATAACGGGGGAGAAATTCAAAGAATTCTTAAAAACGGAATATAGTTAAAAAGTATGATGGTTACCAATATAATTTCTACGAGGTTCATTTCTACCTTCATACCAAATTATCAAATCCGCATAATATTATCATGTATAACCCATATATTACTTTGTTTTATTTTATACTGATAAACTTGTACCTACCTATAGGTCGTTTAACTTGTGGTCGTTTAACAAACAATTATTACGAAGTGTTGATCGATTATTATCATTTATTATAAATTATTATAATAGGTGTGATCGCATCATAAGTTGACGGCAATGCCCGTTGTCATTAAAATTATACGCTGTAAATTCTTTAGTCGAACATATTTGATTATAAATAATTACATTATCAATGTACCACCATAACGGTATTTGTATAAGAGTTTAATGATCTATCGTCTAAGAATATGGTAAATGAATGTTTCCGTTTATATCGCACTTACGACGTCATGCTGCCGAACCTTCATATAGGTAGATACTATATAGATATACACGAATCAGACGTGATGACCAGATTACCGAGGTCTGAGTCATTGGCACAGTACATTTTAAAATTTAAAATTTGTTATTTACGTTTACTGGTGTAAAACGTGTGATAATTTTATAATAATCGCGAAACTCGTTTCATTACAATTGTTGACCTCGTCCATAAAAATGTAATATGTCTAATGTGTATTAGTTATTTATTAGGTACCTGTATAAATTAACATTTTCGTAAAACAAGCGCGAAATTAAAATTTTACAACTTAAATAAATAGTACGATTCGTTAATAAACTGTTATTAGGTCAGTTGTTTATTTATAAAATGTTTAAACGGGCTAAGCCCAATATATACAAGGACAAACTAAGATCGTGTTGGTTTACAAAGTAAGACGACAAGTTGTATATCTTATAGTAATAGTAATATAATATAAATTGTATATACTGAAGTCGACATACATACAAATAATAATTAAGAAATATTTACATTATTGTTAAGATATATATTAAAAGAGATTATATTATTTTAAAAGAACAAATCTACGTTATATATATTCACAAAGCCCGCCAATCTAGTAATGGGGGGGGGGGCATTCTGCGCATAATTAGTACGATGGAATGGCACATGAAATGTATTGGAATTCCTAGTACTAGAAGCGGGTACTAGAAAATTAAATTTAACTAGTAGCTCTGAGCAATTCATAATACCATTTAATAATTTAAAAGTGAAACAAAGATCTTGTCTAATTCTCCTTATTTGTAAAGCTTCTAAATTGGTTAATGATGGTAATGGTAAATAAGATGTGTGTCGCTGGCGTTGGACACCGTATTTAAAAGCAAAAAACCTTAAGAAGCAGCGATTCTGGATCGCTTCAATAGCTTCGGTCGGATCAGACATGTAGGGAGATCAAACGACAGAACTATAGTCGAATACTGAGCGAACAAATGAGCAATACAGAAATTTTAGAGCTATTGGATTATTGAAATCAGAACAAATTTTACTATTATAATAAAACCTAATATTGAAGATGATTTGTTTATGGCATATGCATAGTGATCATTGAATGTTAAGGAAGAGTTAAAATAAATATTAAGGTCTTTAATATGAGAAACTCTAGCCAATTCAATGTCATTTAAATAATATTTAGTGCTTTACGACTAAAATACCCTACTTACCTACCTATTATATTTATTAAAATACAATTTCATTCCAACAAAAATATGAGTTGGCTTTCCTTACCTAAACTAAATCGAGTATAATTCTATACAACAAGTAATGACGTATGCATATAATTCTAATTGAAAAATCCGCCAAAAATTGGTTCTCAGTTTTATGCATAGCACATTTCTGCCATGGAAACGAAAGAAGTTCGATTCCTGTTCTAGATTTTCCCGACATTTTAAATATTAAGTAGAAGATCAAGACTTTCCACCCAAGAAGCAAAGATATCTAGTTGAGTTTGAAGTATTTGAGAATAGTGTTGACGTTTATATATTATATTTTTATGTCATCAGCAAAGAGAAGACATTTGGCTTTCATAGTTAACCATTTATTAATTGAATTTTCAAATAAAATGAAAATAATGAGGCTTAGATGACCACCTCGAGGTACACCAGACGGAAATTCAGACAAAGACGATACTGAATTAAAGATTTTAACAAATTATTTCCTACTGGAGATGTATACTCTAGTATTTTTATTATTTTAAGGGTATACCTGACTTAAGCCAACATAGAAGTGGATTTCCGATTCAAGAATTCTTATAAGAATATTCAATATTATATAAAATTTGATGATCAATAAGTTTTTCATGAATTGAAAATGCTATTTTTTTTTATATACTTTTACACTAACTCAATAAATAATTTTTGTATAAAAATAAATATTGTAAAAATTAAATGTCTCGTTTTCTGGGTCGCTGTAAATTGAGGCCTATTTTAAATTTTTTAAGTATTTAAATTGCGGTCCGGGTATATTTTATACATACGTAAATTGCGATCTGGGTATATTTTACTTGTATACATACGTACATTTTTGGAAAATTAATATTTTTCTTCCCATTTTTCAGATTTAGGACTGGCAATATAATTGTATTGATATTGGTATAGTTAAAAATATTGATTTTGCTGTTTTTTGTTTTTAATTTTTTTTTTTAATTTTGTTTAACAATTAGTAATAATGTATCTGTAAAATTGTGTGTAATTAAAAATGTATAAGTGAAAATGTATTAAACATTTGTTTGTACACAAATCTATAAGTAAAAATGTGTATACCGGAAATCGGAATATCCTAGGCTGCAGTTTACGTACATTTCAAATATACCCGGGACTCAATTTACGTATGTTTTAAAAGTACATAGGTTGCAATTTACATAGTAAATGATTATGACCTTTTTTGGGGACGCAATTTACCGACTCCGCATTTTCTAATGCGGGCGTTTTTATTTTTTTTACTTGTGTTAGTAGATGTTATAAAATGTGATAAAATTTGATAATGAAAGATTAACTTTTTACTTCCAAATTATAGGTTGATTTGAAAAAAACATATCCGTAACATACTCGTACCCGATGTCCTGATTTCTCATATCGCGGTCGCAGGGATACAGTTATTATACATAATTAAAGTTACTGATATTAAATTATTGAAGTATCTAAATATGTAAAAAAATAATATTAACAAAACAATTTTTATAGATTGTGAATTTAAAAAAATATAATATATACAAATAACATATATAAACAATAAATAAACTGCATATTATATCTATGGGTTTAACTAAATCCAATATAATTTAATAATAACTAGTATAAGTAAGTAAACTTACTTAAATGTAAAAAAAAAACAATATATAATACTACATAGATTTTAAAACAGGAAAACAAAAAAACGCATTAAGCTTAACTGCTTAAGGACAGAATAACCGGATAATCAAGTGACAATCAATATTGTTTTACTTGTTTGATGGCTACGAACCGCAGTTGTATAATATCGAATTCATTTTAAATCATTGGGTACTGGTCAAGTTCACTGCTCAGTGTATATTTACAAGCATTACTCACTTGACTATTTATAACGAGTATCTATAGACTTTTGTTTTAAATATGAATGCCGTTTTATTCAGTAGGCATATATATATTTCTATACTTTGTCGAAATAAATATTTTATTACATTTTATTAAATACTTAATAGTTGTGTTTGTTTTCATTTATTATCAAACCAATATATTTGTTACGCATATGATAAAACTAAAATAAATATTCAATTTATTATAGAGACTGATAAACTGATACAAAACAATAAAAGATAATAATATTAACTATCTGCTACATAACACATTTTTATTAAATTAAGTATCAGATATTCATCAAATAAATGCACTGGCGATAATTGGAATCAAACTTTTTTTATGTACGGAAACTGTATAAAATATGTTTCTTCTTATATAAATATTATAAAACATGTCAATTTTATGAGTTGTACGTTCGTGATTAATTACTGTTTAGTTTATAATTAAAATGTATTTTAACAACTTATTTATAGTATTTATATATACACTTAAGCGTTATTGACTATTAAAAATGGCATCTTCTTCGGCCTTTGCGATTGTGCTTGAAATTTGATTTACCTCAATTTTGTAAAGCGTTTTTATTTATTTAATGAATAGTTTACTGAAAAATATAAGGAAGTATAAATTATTATAGAAATATTTAAATATAAAATAAATACACAGTGTATAAACTTACAAACTACTATATTTATTTCAAAATATAATAACTTAAAACAAATTCCGAAATATTTAATATTCAATGATTACAAAAAAATAAGACTTAAAAACCGAGAGACGGTGCGCGTTAGAACCCGACGCCTTAGTCCGCTCGGCCACTCCGTCACCCAAAAACATACTTAATCAGTAATCATAATAAGCTACAGTAGTTGTTGGATTTAAATTTGGAACAATAACAACGGATTCGATTCATAGCAGCCATCAATCAACACAAAAACGTTTAAAATGTGTTCGGTTTCAACAATATTATAACTAAAGGCAATTGATGTCGACAGTGTTATAAGAAATCAAATTATAATATTTGCCTCGGCATCCATCACGTGGTAATAAAAAAATGGTTTCAATCAGTTAGATCTGGACTAGGGCATATTATTATGAATAATATCTCATAGAACTATATATTGTGTTCGTATTATGATATATATATCGAAAAAAAGTCTAAGGATGTACATTTATATGTGCTACCATGGCGACCAGTGTACACACATAGCCAGAGTGTCAGAAACACATGGTCCGACACAAAATAATGCATTTAGAATTCAGATTGTGACTAGCTAACGATTTTGAACTGTATTATTTATCATAAATATTGTTCTCGGTGGCATACAATGACATCTACTTCTCTGAGGTAAGCTATACTGTTCGTAAATACCTAATAAGTTTCAATTATTGTATACGCCTATATACACGTCACTGTAAATCATGTAATTTATGGTTCACAATATTATCGAAATAATGTAATAATATAGCATTTATGAAATTGTTTATCGATTTTACTGATAAAAGATAGCAATAATAACACCGTAGTCCTAATTTTTTTTTCGTTATTATGACACAATAGACTTAATACAACTGGAATAATTACAAAAAAGCATTTACATTAAAAAATCCGAAAAAAAACAAAAAAAAAAAATGATTTATTTAAAATCAGAATAACACGAAACGAATTTATATATAAAAATTACATGTCTACCTCATGTAGAATCAAAGAAGTATATATTTTAAAATTCAAACCCAATTAATGATGTAAGTGTCAAGCTAATAACCTGGCTACTGTTTAACAAGTGCCATTAATAGACAACACGTTTTGATATAAACTGACAATAATATGGTCAATGCTGTGAAAATCAAATATATTGTCAATAGGTACAATTAAAAATTTAACTAGATATGGAATGACCTTTTTACACTTAAATATTTTAATGTTACTGCACTATTTAATTAAATTTATTAGTTATTATAGTTTATTTTGTTTCAAATGGATATTATGCTATAGGCACTTTAAATTCCATAAAACATAATTTCTTTTACAAGCACTTCGATTAATCGATTACATCTCGTTTTATAAATGCATTTACAATATCTTACGCAGATCATGCGATTCCGTAACCACCAGCCTTACGAAAAATCATTAATTTTTTCCGACAGTATGCGGTTATGTTTTTTTATAGTTTTACAAATTACACTTAATTAAATGAGAAAATATCAATTTTTTATATTTTATTTTCAATCTCATTCATTACAAAGTATTTACATGTAAAATAAAACGAAAATGGAAGTATAATATGTATGCGATATAGCGATCACACGAACACCGATATCAATTCGAAACAATTCGATATCATATATAGGCTTAAAATGTACAAATTATACATTATTACATCATTATGTTAATAAAATATAATATAAATGTTCAGGCAAACAGAATCAAAAACCTTAAGGAGAGATTGCCCTGTATTACTACTTTTCTTCCCTCTCAGGACGTCCATTTTTATTTTTAAGCATAAATTATGTATATTGTATAAGTACTGACTAATACGTCAAAAATGATAATTTAGTTACCTAACCTATGAGGTAATAACGAATGACAATAAATGACATTGTTAATGTACCTACTTATAGATTATTTATATATATTTTATTAGTAATTTTAATTCGTAAATAAGGTGTTTGTTTACGGTATTCTATAAATTAATTGAAGAATTATTATATATAATTATCAATTTTTGCACTAATTATAATGTCTATTGATTTTTAGTTTTAGTGTTTGTATTTTCATTGATTAATTATTGTGTTTGTATGATTATGTAACCATATAACGATTTATCGTACGGTTTAAATTTCATTAGGTGACATTTTAAAATAACACATGTCAATTATGCACATTTTAAGTACCTATAACATGTATTATAATCATTAACCAGTGATTTTAAATTTTCGTAAACCATCTTTTATTCGTTACAACTATTTTGTAGTGAAATTAGAAATTCATTATATATATTTATTAAACAAGCAGCATAATTAAAGATTAAATAATCAATTACATTTTTTTCTAATAAACATGACCATAGTTAGTAACATGAATAACACTTTATACTCGGAGATTGGCGTATGTAAATATCATCTCCAAAACTATGCCCACCGATACAATTTTGATTGCGCTTAGTCCATCATTCAAACTGCCTTATCAAAGTATACAAAATAGTGTATGAGCAAGCGAGAATTTGTTGTGCTTATAATTTCATTAATTTAATTGTATATTAAATTAATTGTGACACAACAAAAAACTGTACATAAAAGTTCAATTGATTTTCTTTTGTGAATATAAAAAAACAGTAAGTTGTTAAATTCCAAACGCATTTTTTTGTTTTACTGAAAAAAATGTTGAAGAACTATAATAATATGTAGTCATTTATTAATATTCTAGAATCTATAGACAATAATATTATAATATGAAACGTGTTACACTTTTTACAATCAATTAAGTGTTTGCTACTTGCCTACTTCATAAACGTTTAAAAAAAAGTTCCTCTACTTCCACTGTTAAACCATAATTATTATTGTGTATTATGTATTATTTATTGTTCATTGAAAATTTATTTGTATAATATAAATGAAATACAATTTATTTTATATTAATATTCATCTTAATATAATTATTAGAAATGGTCAAACCATACTAGAATTGGCTTTGTCTTCAAAGGATGTTGTATCCGACATGGTACCGGTAGAGAGAACTTTGCTAGTAATTGGGAGTAAAAATGCGGTAAGTGTTCATGCATTATTTATATATATATCTACAATAAAACAATAATACATTTATAATCGTCTATTACAATATTAAAAACAAACAAACCTGTACAATAAAATTGAATAAACAAAAATATGTTATTTGCATCGGGTTCATTTAAGCATATTGTAAAATTAGCAGTACAAATGAAACAAAGTAGAAAAACTAATAGCCTGTAAAGTTTAAGATATATTGAGAACAATGAAAAAATTCTACAATTCAATTCTATACTAACAATTACAGTAAACGGTATTTTATTTTAATATTACCTATTTATAATATAACTATTAAAATAGCCCTAGTGTGTAAAATTATTTTCAAAATAATCGTTTACAGATTTATTATAAATAATATTATTTACGAATATATCATATGTAAATATCTTATGTTATTTTTTTACCTTTGGTCAATTCATTAAACATGCTTACTTTCGTTTTTAATTTTTTAATTTAATAATAAATTTATTAAGATTTTGATTGTTTGAAATTTTAAATATACTTAATTACAGAACAAATTTTAAAACTTTTGAGATTTGTTGTACCACTAAATGCCCCGTGATGATACAAGCTTTTTTTTTTCAAATAAGAACACTAATTTCTTACTGTAAATTATTTAGTGGATCGTTTTTTAAACATTTTGATGTACCTAATTTAAAATTCGAATAAGTAGTTTTTCAGTTTTTAAAATGTGTATATTAAGGATATCAGTCCTTCAAAATTGTATTAGAAAAATATTAAATAGATGTTGTATCACCTATATTGATTTAGTATATTTAGTATATTTAGTTTATTATATTTATCATACTTGGACCATTTATATAAATTATAAATACCTATTTATATATTAATATAATATCCAAAAATGTTCAAATTACCATAGCCCCATAACTTCCAAACCCATTATAATGGACTTATTATCTATATATTATCTATTATATTATAGTAAGACTTAAAAGTTATATAATTTAAAAACTGCTCGTTCAAATTTTGATTTTGATATGTCAACATTTTAGAAACATTATCCGCTTAATAGTTAATAGTAAAAATGAAGCTTTTGTTTGATAAACATATCTTATCTCTACAAGATGTTAATACACTTCTTAAGTAGTTCAATAAATCTTAAGAATTAGAAAATATGGTCTAAAAGTATTTTTACTAATTCTAAAAATCAGATTTTAGATAACGAGAGTGAGCATGCTTTGTGAATCATGGCATGTAATTAATAATATTATTTTATATTTATACGGATGGTAGATAATTGTTTTTAGGAATATTTGACATTGAAATATTTGATGTATAGAATATTACACTTTTCTCTAATATTAGCGAAAAGGAAGCAATTTTGTTATACCTACCTAAACATGTTTTGTTTTTAGTTTTGCTTAATTTTGACATTGAAAAAACAGAATATCTACACTTTATTCTATGTAATATGATTTTAAGTGTAATAATAGATTCAATAAATTGAAGTTGAGTTTTTTTTATATGTATATTTCTTAATATTATACCTTTGTAGGACATTTTTACAGCTACCTAATTGTATTAATTTTCTATTAAATACTATAATTTTAATGTTAAGTTATTATTGCTATTATATTATATATTTAACTTAACTTATATAATTTTTAATTTTAAATAAATTTTAATTTTTGCAATTATACAATTAATTAATATATTAGTAGTGTATCTGTTCTTGATTCTTAAATAATGTATAAGTACAATTTGTTGTTTTAGGGCAGCGTTTCCTAACCTTTTTGATCTCACGGCACACTAATCCTAATCTATATTTAGCAGTGGCACGCCTGACACTGACTATTTTTTTTTATTATTACTATTACGCTTTTATTATATTAGTACCAAAGTATATTAGTAAAGTAAAAGTGATTAAGTTAAAATGTTGTGTTTATTTAGGTTAGAAAAACTCATGTAAAATCATATTTTAATTTATTACAAAAATTGAATTTATTTAATTAATCAAACATTGCACACCTATGGAGTCCTCACGGTACACCGGTTGGGAAACGCTGTTTTAAGGAGTTTGATAATTTTATACCTACCGTTTTTTAGGAGTTCAATATAGGCAATATTCTTAATGTGTTTGCGTGCGTGTGCATAGTACTTAAGTGATCATTTGTGTGTCTCACTGAAGTGTAAAAGAAATAACGGAAAACGCACTGTCCAGCAATGCTCTACATATTGAATATTAATTATTTTGTTTTTTTTCTTAGAGTACCAATATTGTGCCAATTGTATTAACTAATCCATTTATCCAATATAATGTAAGATATAACGTATGTATATGAATTCGTCACGAAGTTTAATAATTTAAAACGACCAGACGGTTGTAAGATTAGATGTAAGACTACATTTTTAAATTAATTTTTTTAGTTCAATATTATTAAAATTCAAAAAATTTGTTTTGTATTCTAATATTGTTATGTTTTCAGAAGTTTTATCCGATTACTAGAAATGTTGGTACAATATAAGCATAGATAGATCTATTTTGTTAAAAATCACAGTCGGCATTAAATCTCCTTTATTTAATTTTAATCATATAATTTTTTGATTTATATTTGTAAAAATAGTATTAATACACAACGTAAGAGATTTAGGTATTTGAATAATAAGTTATATATATTTTTAATAAATTCAGTAGTTCTTAAAAATAATTTTATTCTTATAGTTGAAAATATATTTTTATTATATTTGCTTGATGACAATGCATTATTTTTCTAGGGTAAAACTTCATTAATTCATTCATTTTTTGACAAAAATGAAAAACCAAAACCCACTCTAGCCTTGGAATATTCATTCGCGAGAAGATCTGGAAAGAGTTTAGTAAGTTTAGTTTATTATTGCTACTAAAAGTTTAAAATAATAAGTCTATATCATGTGGGAAATTTGGCAAGTTAATTAAAATTTAATATATATGACGACGTAAGCATTGTTTAAAACCAGATACCTATTTAAGGTTTAGTGCTCCTAATCTCTCCACCTTCTTCACACTGTTGAACATTTTAAAAATAAATTTATTTTTTAGATTTTAGTAAATATTATTATGTAGGTAATAATATTATATTTAATTGAGGAGGACTTAATTTTACACAAACAATTAAACGCTTGTGATACTATGAATATACATAATGCGTTTATATTTTATTCACTAAGGATATTCTATATTTACTTAATCGAATTTGAAAGTACTTATATTAATATTAAAACGATTTACAATTTTATTCATATTATATTTTTTTGTGGCCATCGAAGTAACTAAACATAACTGTATAACATATTCTACCTATAGAAAATAGAAATGGTTTATGATGTGATTTGTAAAGGTATAAGTTAAAATGTAATTATATGTAAAATCAATGTTAATTATAGTTAAAATCAATTAAGATTGTACCTTAGCAAATTGATTAGGACTTTGTCGCTACGATACTTATAAATAAAAATAAATCTTTTAATAAAAATAAATATTTTAACAGTTAATTAGCAAAATACTAAAATTGCTAACTAAATTTTGAGTAACTAATTGCTAAGTAAATTCTTACTAGTGGAAATACTGATGTTTGAAATAAATGGTACTTATGCGTTTTCCAAAGTAGATATTCATGTTAAAATGTTAAAATATATTTCTGCCCAATGTCCACTTTTAAGTTCGTTATTCGGACTGACACAGAATAATAATATATTATTATGACAAAGGTGTATATTAGTGTTAACTTTGGATCTAAGGTACCTGTATGATTTAACAAAATTAATCATAAACCGATAACCCATATTAGTTTAATTATTTATTTGCTTGATATTTGACACTTGTGGTTGTACTTGTTTTTTTTTTTATAAATATCATAACAAGTTGTATTGTACATAATTATACAACCTAATACATTTTAAAACAATGACATTTTTCGATGAAGTGTATGTATAAAATATGTGGAAAATATTTAAAAACTGCCAATGAGCAATAGACGAAAACAAGTATTGATCACAAAACTACCAAATATTGTATCATATTACTTTAATTATTATAAAGGAACATTTAGTGTAGTACTTTTTGTAAACTTTGAATTTATTTATGTACAAATTTATTTATGTATGGTATAAATGGACGATTTTGTGATAGTGATATTTTAAAAGAAACTGATCCATACCGATTTCTGGAAAATAACGATTACAAAATACCCCCCTTACCATTCCTCAAACCACCTGAAGTCGAGCACGAGCTACCATTTGTTTTCATTGGTCACGAAGCTTTTCCTCTCATGGAAAATTTGACGAAACCGTACGGAAAACACAACTCTGGTCACGATGGGCACATATTATTTAACTATAGACTTTCTAAAACGCAACGGGTACTTTAAAACGCTTTTGGTATTTTGGCAACAAACTTTCGAGTTTTCCTACAGCAATTAAACATTGATTTTAAAAACATTGATACAACTGTAATGGCAATCTATGTTTTGCATAATTTTTTTACGTAAAAAGTTTAGTACATATTACATCAATTTAGAAGTCACTGAATCGGGTATATTATAATTCAAGAGCAATAAAATCAAATTGGTGAAATGGTTCCTCTACAACGGTCTTCAACTTATAAATCTCAAAATGTCAAACTTGAAAGAGACAAGTACAAAGAATATTTTCATATTGAAGAAAAATTATTTTTTCGAGAAAAGATGATACATTACTGATAAATTATAAGACATTAATATTTATATTAAATGTAATGCATACTTATTATTATATACTTACATATTATTATATACCTTTGTAATTTGTATACAATTATAATTAAATGAATATAATATGTAACTATTTAAAGAAAAAAAAATGTTTTATGTCTATATTCAAAAATTATTTAATAAAACAAAATTATAATAAACTAGTTGATTGTATATTATTATATACATATTATATACAATCATATTAATGAATATGTGTAATAAAATTTTAAGTTAACTGATGTACTGTAAATAATAAATAAACATAAATATAATATCAGAAGGTTTCGACACTGTAAGGTCTCCCTACTTACGTAATATTTTTATATCGTGTTATCTTAAGTTAAGCCACGAAATTCACTTATTGTATATAATAGTATTACAGATTGTATAATTCAGACGGTATAAATTCACCCATTGTAGCAACAGTTTCAGTCGTATTCTGTGAAAAAAATTTTACAATTAACGAAATTCGACAAATTTTTAACTTTAAACTTTATTTTTTTTTTAAACTTCAGTAATAACAAATTAATGAAGGTTATTGTATTACATTTTTTGACTAGGTAAACATTTTTCTATTGACATAAATAGAAAAAAAAATTAAATATCTATAAATAGCTCAAAAAAGGTCGAAATATTTTAAAAATTATACCACTAAAAGAATATGCTAATATTAACATTTGATGAAAATTTCAAATATTTATGCTAATTTGTTTTTGAATAACAATAAAATAAAAAAATCGTAAGTTAAAAATCAAAGCATTTTTATATTTGCATTACTCCATTCAGAATCTAAAATATATTATAATACCTATAATATTAATATTTTAAACTAAGTATAGTGATTTACTGAAAATGTTAGATCGTCGTCGATGCTTGACATTCCCTTTCTTCCGGTTTCATGGTCAATTGTAAAAGAAAGAAGATCAAAGTACCACAGCGCTGGTTTATGTATATATGCCATCTGCAGAAAAATTCTGTGCGTTCACACTTTGGTCAGTTCTCTTCTGTACGCTATCCTCAAATTATTTATTTTTTTTTTAACAAACTCATCAGTTTTAAAGTTTTTATCTTGGCATTTTATAACGAGTGCCTCGATGCCTTTATTTCGAAGATGTTTATTTTTAGCGATATCACTTTTTACGTTCCATAACGTCGGATGATTTTTGTACTCATCAATCATTCAGCAAGAAATTTTTTATCAAATTCAAAAGTCATCGTGAAAACAATGAAAACACACAAGTTTAAAAACTGTAAATAATTTTAAAAAATTAATTAGTTGCAATGCATTTAACCGAATGCAAATCAGTTCATCAGGACACAGTCATTACTATACTAACCTAGTGACCTACAGACAGCTACATTTCTAAATGCTTATCTGCAAATTCTTTATTCGGACAATAATTTGTATTTTTTCTATAATAGATGTTTATTCCGCTTGGTAATCGCATAGTTATAGATAAAAAATTAATGTTCATCTTGTCATAAATCCATCCTGTTGTTGTTTTCTTTTTTTTCTCTCTTTATACTGAACATAAACTGTCATAGTATATTATTTGTAATTGGATTTAATGTCCGCGATTTAAATAATATTAATAATAATAAGTTAACAAAAAAATTCTTGTTGCTAGAAATCTAAACTATTATTACGTAGTATGTAGTAATATTCGTTTTTTTTCGATAATATAGTACCAAATAGTTGAAAAAATTAAACTATTTTAGCTTCTGATTAGATGATTATTAATGACTAGTAAAATCGTTTTACCTCATCATCTTTATTTAATTTGGTAAATAACAAGAAAATTCTTTGATAGTGAAAAACTGGAATTGTAAATTTATAGTTAATACCTACGTATTTTTTTTGTTTCAGACAAAGGATATTTGTCATATTTGGGAATTGGGCGGTGGTTTAGTTTTCAAAGATTTATTATCCGTGATAGTACAAAAAACAAAAGGCCGACGTTTGAGCGTCGTGTTATTACTGGATCTATCGAAGCCGGATGTTCTTTGGAACACAATGGAAATGTTTCTAGAAGAAATTAAGATACACCTAGAAAACGTACCAGAGATTGAAGAGTTTAATCAGATAAATGTTAAAAATATCGAGGTTTGTTTTAATTTATATACGTAATTTAGTAATGATTATACGTTACACTTGCATAATCTATGTATGTATTTTGTGAAAAAGCAAACTGAAACAGAAGTAATCGTATACATTTTAGGATAAAAAGTTTATGTCGCCACTGCCTATACCATTAATGATCGTTGGAAGTAAATACGATGTATATCAAGTATGTTCATGAGTTTAAATTTCCATAATTAAATTGATATTTTTATAAAATATCACTAATAACCAATAGGTATTAATGTTCATCAAACGTTAATATTTTTCGTAAGGTGTATTTACTTTATTTTTTATAATTGATAAACTTATTAGCTGACGAGTGGTTAATTTAATAAAATATAATTTAATTTACGAGATAATACACTGTGTAACGTTAAATTAACTTATTGGCGTGTCGAATAAGTAATCTAACTTGTGATTAAACGGCGTAACATTATAGTTGAAAAAATAACATCAGTAATAATATAATATAATAACTAGAGTTCGGGATTTATTACACTAAAAATCCTTAAAATATTTAATTAAAATCATCAAAGCATATTTGAAAATATGCAAAACTTTTCTGGCTACGTGAACGTCACTCTCCACTTTCTTTTTTGATTTCTGAGTTTTCTGACAATTTATAAATTTGGGGATTGAAATTACAATTATTCTTTACGATTAATTTACAATTGTTTACGATTTGTCTATAAGTGATCGGAAAGAGTTCGGGGAATACTACGTGAAATTGGCCTAACGAAACTTATTTTTAATTTAACGATTAAAATTTATAAATTTGGAGATTGAATTTAAAATTGTTTGCAATAATTTTGAACACGTTAGCATAAAGTTGGGAAATCAACGTACATAGAGTGTAAGCACGTCTTGTGAGGAACCTTAAATTACATTTTTAAGCTTTTTGTCCAAGCAAAATAAAATTAAAAAAAATAAAAACCTACGTGGTTAAAAAAAAAGTTGTGTAGATAAATAGCAAATAGGTAGTTTGTCGTTCCTAGTTACATGATGTAGCGAATCGTACGATAACTAAAAAATAAAATGGATAAATCGATAATTTACATTTATATTTTAAACTTACGACATTATATTATGAATTATACCTATGCATACTATAACATACTATTCATTTCTTAATGGTGTCGTTGGTTCTATTGAATATATTTCAATATTATGTAATTGCTTTACTTGCGAATTATTGTTTATACTAATAATCAACCTTGTTAGAATTTTGAACCTGCTAAAAAACGAGTGTTATGCCAGTGTTTACGATATGTGGCACACACTTACGGAGCTTCGTTGATTTTCTACGGAGTGAACGACGCAGTTCTTGTGAAGATATCCAAAGAGATGATGTCACATTACGGGTTTGGAACTCCTTATCCGTAAGTTAACTTCCGTGACCTTCAAATTTTATTGTACACATTTTATATTATATTATTATTTCAGAAAGAACTATATCTATGATTCAAATAAACCACTCTTAGTGCCTGCAGGTTATGATTGTTTTGACAAAATAGACAACTTCAACGAAGCTGGAAGTATTAGGTCAATGCATAAGTACAAGAGCGTATTTGCTTCTCATTTTAAACAGGTTAATAC
Source organism: Pentalonia nigronervosa (assembly GCA_014851325.1). Lineage (NCBI taxonomy): Eukaryota > Metazoa > Arthropoda > Insecta > Hemiptera > Aphididae > Pentalonia > Pentalonia nigronervosa. Next base: position 59,821 of record JACXSJ010001178.1, read on the forward strand.
CTATCAATACTTATTATACTGAGTTAAATAAATGTAGGAATATAATATTTTTTAACAATTTTATTTTCTGCCAAAATAAAATTACTTTAGCACTAGCACTGAAAAATAATTCAATAATATCACCTTTATACGACCTATATTAAGCTTAGTAAACTCTGGGTTATTATATTTTATGGTGTTCGACGTGTTCTACGTAGATTTGGGTACCTGATATATGAAATCTTGCTTAATGTGATTTTTCTTAACTAATTGGAGGTGCCTCGTGCTTACAAAATGAAATAAAATGACTTACGATTTTAAACTTAAAATTTAGTACATTTACATTTAAAATATTATGATTTATGAGCAACATGTCAAGTTTTATAATATAATACCTTAAATTACAAAATTATTTAATAGAACATTTTTATGAATTTCTAATTCATAATAATTTGTAAATTTTCGTGATTTTGTCAAAATTCTAACATTAGACGCTCATAAACTAAATATTGTGAATGAATAAAAATAATGTAAAAAACTTTTTTTAAATTCCTCTTATAATAAATTACGAGGAACTTTGTATTAAATTTTCAATTTTTTTTTTGATCAAACAAAAATAATTAATCAACAAAAACTAAAAAAAAAAATTCGAAAATTAATCATGCCTATAAATAGCTTAAAAAGAGTCAAAATATTTTGATAATTTTAACGTATATAGGAAATTATTGTCATATAAACATTTAGTGAAAACTTAAATTATAAACGGTTATTAGTTTTTTAGGGTCTTGCCACACGTTTCGTCGTTGAGTCAAGGTTTTACCACTATGATTTTTACGTTATTTTCTGAACAGCTATAATTAAATCAAATTCACCATACTACGATAATTAAAAACGCTCGGACTTAACGGCGAAATTACTGCAGTGGACTAGACCTAAAATTATACTAAAAAAACTGGTGTTTCGTAAAAATTTCCATTTTACTTAAATTTTTTTTGATTTTTTCCAACGCATTAGAAAACTTCTAGGAATTCTTTACTTTTGATCCCCAAAGTACCAACAAGATTTACTTTCATATCAGAAATATATGCTGATGTAAAAATCAAATTATTTTTACTGTCTTAAAAGATGATGACAAACAAACGAACAAGAAAAAAAATTTAAAAAAACACACATCATTATAAAATCAATACATTTATCGCTTCACTTAGAATCTAAAAACCATCGTCAACAAATAGTTCTATAAACCGTTATATAAACTTGAAATTTCAATAATACATTTTTTTTTTATTTTTGAATTTTGTTTTAACTTTTTTGGATAGTTTAACATAAAACTTTTAATGCAGTCATAACATATTAAAAAAAATGATATAAAATCATTAACTATACACAATATGAAATGGATCAGTTATTTGAAAATCTAGGTTAATGTGACCTTTACATTACTTCAAAAGAGACGGTAGTGTGTTTTCTCAAATACATATATATTTATCCAGTATCCACTAATCTGATATGTTGTGCGTTTTCCTTATGATTTCGTAAGAAAATTACACATTGTTTATGAAAATATAATGTTAGATATATCTACAGAAGGTTAATGTTTGAGTACAGACGCAGAGTTTTCCTATTGAAATAAAGGTGAAGGTATTGAAGGCGTTAAACTGGTTTCTTGAAATACACATTAATCATTTGAGTTATAGCTTATATGCTTGAACGATAAATTATAAAAATTGTTTGATCGTCTAGTTGTCTAAAAAAATTTGTATTCTTAAATAGCTTTTATAAAATCATGACACACATAATTCTAATTTGGAAGGTACTATACAAATGAGTTTGAAATTGAAGGTCAAGATGTAGATATCGTAAAATTAATTTATTTTAGAATCTAATATTATATTATAAGAAATATTATATAATGTAATGTCTATGTATTTAAACATAATTATTATAATTAGACAAACACCAAGTTAGTAACATACAATAATTGTTGTAAATCCAAATATAAAAAAAAGCGGGAAAATTCTGCTTTACATTAGATGTTGGGTGGCGGCCGGTGGATCACTGTTATGGATGTGTTAAATTTGAATTAAATTATATAAAATCATTGCACATGAAAAACAATTTGGAGCCAAGAGGTCTGTCAGCCTGTATTACTATAACTACTAAGTATATTTCATGATATGTTTTTTGATATTGCTATTAAAATAATTAATTTTATTACTTGTATTACGGTAGGATAATTAAATTAAATTTTTTTGTTAATTCCATAAACATTATGTTTATAATATTATTATTTAATTATTATAAATTATAATAATGTTTACTGTGTAGGTATTTTTATAATTTATTATTGTTATTAACTTTTTAATCAATATCGCCTTAGATTTCTTAGACTCACTTTCCTATCAAACACGATATTAAAGTTGAAAATCAATACATTTTTCTGTTATACAAGTAAATCGTGTAGACATATACACTAAAACAAATTGCAAAAAACACATTGTGTAATAAATACATTTATCGTTCCGCTCAGAATTTAAAATCATTTTTGTTAATTTTTTTATTGTAGATGCGGGGACTTCTTAAGTCTTTTTCCATAAACATATATTATAATTAAACATGTTTAATATTCTATAGTTCTATTTGTACTTAATTTTAATTTCGTTATTAAATATTTAGTATCAGAATTTTAGTTAGGGGATCATATCGATTTATTTTTGTGAAAGGATTACCAATAAACAACACGATTTCAAATATTTCACATATTTTGTGGTTTTATTTAAAATTAATAACATATAATTATATTATTTATATATATAAATAAACAATGTCAACCATCGGAAATAAATAATTACTTTGTAATAAATATACATCAGGTAGAGTTATAATATTGTATAATAAAAAAAATTAATAAATAATAATTATACCTATTTAAAATGTATTTTCTTAACATAAATAAAAATATCTGTCATAAAGTTTTTAATACGGTATATTGACAAATAAAAGTGTTTATTAAAGGTGTTTATCTATGTTGATTTTATTTATTTTCATCCTTAAATTATTTTTTATATTTATAGATTTCATTGGAGTCTGGTACACACGCATCAAGTGCAGAAAATACAGATCCATTGAACGATCCTAATTACGCTGATCCGTTGATAGACGAATCGTTGAAAAAAAAACAAGAGGTTTGTAATAAAAATATTTCCACGACCAATGTACAATATTATTTAGAGTCGGGCAAATTTTTATCTAAATAATCGTTCGAATAGCATGTACTCGAATAAAAAAAAATGTCGATTGATTTTTTTTACAACTACCTATTTGAATAAATCAACAGTCAAACAATTATTTGAATACAATTTTTTTTTTAATTATTTGAATAAATAATTTAAATTAATTCGAATATATTTTTACTCGAATAATTACAAAAAACCTATTTTAAATAAATTGTACATATATAAATAAAAATGTATTCGAATGTACCCTACTCTGATATTATTATACAATTGATTTAAACCAGAAGGGTTTTTGTGATTAAGAATATTAATGTTTTAGGAGCTAAAGCTGTTTGTGGACAATTACGAAAAGTTTTTGAACACCGAAAATACTAAAAACACTTCGTAATAGGTATAAAATGTACAAAAAACAAAACAAAATTAAACAAGACAAGACGTACGTACTAGGGACACATAAATATTATACATAAATACAACTTACAGAGTATAACTTAATATTACGTTGATTACGTTCGACTTAAACTGACGCGATAAAAATCGACGGAATAAACAATGTACAATATATTAGAATAGCGTAATATTAATCATATTATTTATCACACCTAATCGTCAAACGTCCCGCTGGGCGCTTGACGGATTGTTTCGTATAAATTATAATATTATAATGTTATGTAAGTGTTAGGTAGTCATCGTTGTTACAATATTATTATACATAGGTACTGGTACCACTGTGCGGTGCTTAAGTCGCATCGCCATAAGTACGCACACTCGATGACGTGACTCGGGCCTGAGCACTATATATAACATTATATGCACCTATGAATATAACGATGACGGCGACGAAAGGGGCACGACAAGTTCCATCGCGCCGCCGTCGTGGGGTCTCTAGCCGCGCAGGAACTTCTTGAAGTACAGCGGTATCTTGCGGAGCGGCTTGTTCATCATCCTCAGCTTGATGACGTAGTACGCGGCCAGCCTGAAGAACAGGCCGAACAAGGCCAGCCCGACGAACTGGTTGACGATCGACCGGCCGCTCATGCCCAGGTCCCGGAGCAGCAGGTTGGGGTTCTTGTAGTGGCAGTACAGCTCGTCTATCCGGCAGGCCATGTCCTCGCGCCCGTTGCCGAACAGCGAAGTGCACACGCCGACCAGCGCGTACCTCAGGAAGCTGGTGGCCATCAGCGACTCCATGACGGGCTCGATGGCCAGCCCGTAGCCCATCCCGTACACGGCCAGCGCGAGCATCGGCGCCAGCACCGCGGGCGTCATCACGGCGCCGGTCTGAGATTGGCGCGTGCAACAACATTTGCAATTTATTAATAAATTTACTAGTAAAACCGACACCTGTTTCAAAGGTGCTATTGATTCCCTTACAATTATTTCGTCTTTCAAAGCCCCTCCCCTCACCGTAAATCACGCGTCATCGTCACCCCCCCCCTCTTTATCCCGCACCATCTTCAACGAACTATATTATGCGACCTGAATGAATATTTTTTTAGCAGACCCATCTCTCTCTCTCTCTCTCTCTATTTTTTTTACCTGATTAAATTTTTTAATTTGTAAAACCCATCAGTTTTTTTTTTTTTATTTTTTTCTCTAAAATGTGTTATACGTGTGTTCACATGCTCTTTTCTGTACATCAATTCACTGTAAATTTGAATGTCTAACTTTAGAATAATGTATGAGAATATTTAATGCTGTTATTGGGCTAAGAATTATATGAAATATATATATATATATACAAAATAAATAATTAACAACGATAGTAATAATATTATTAGTTTTACATTATACATATTAGCTGATCCTGATTGGCGTTGTCGCCGTTGATGTCAGTGGATTTTTATCTTGTCTTAATCTCCGTTAAATATAACATTTGCGTATTTTTAATACAGTAATTTGGATGGTTAAGACCAAATAAATAATATCGTTTATAAAATTCAATTGTTTGGATTTCTCGTACCATTTAAGGAGTGTCCTGTGGTGATACCGACTTTATTTTTCAAACGAGAATCATTCTTTATTGCTGTAAATTGTTAAGCAGATGACTTTTTTTTTTTATAAAAATATGATTTACATACCTATAGTAGTAACAGAACATTTTCAAAAAGAATCATTCGCTAAATAATTTATCGTAAAAAGTTTTTATATTACATACTTATATGCATTAAAGTATTAAAAATGAAGAAATATGCACTTTTTTCTATAAAATTGACAAATCATGCATTTTAAATTTTCGCTTTTAAACTCGTCACTGTGTTTAATGGATTTCTAGCTTGGTCTGCTATAAACCGGATACGTATAGAACAATATGCAACTCCTTACAAGGAATCGTAAATTCCTACACGAGAGTAGCAAGTAAAAAATTACATACGTTAATTCTTACAAATGAGATGTGTTAATTTCTACACCAGTATAAAAATGACATGTGTAATTTCTTACATGGTAAAAAAAAAGGTACGTATGTAAATTTTTACACAAGACATTGTCATCAGTTTGACTACATATTATATATTTTTTATATATCATTTTTCCGCCGTGTAGGAACTAATGTAGGTAAGTATTATTTTTACCTGCTAGCGCCTCGTGTAGGAATTTACAATTCGTCTACTCCTCTTCTGAAGTTTATTGCAAATATCGTTATCTATACGAAAATAATCATTTACCTTCTATTTTTTTTTTTTTTTTTTAATTGAAATCGATCCACGACATCAATAGCCATTAGACGTAATAATATTACATTACATGTATTTTAAAAATGTGTTAAATATATACAAATAGAGAAAATAAAAATAAATAAATAAATGAAAAAAGAAAAAACTTTATAGTTCATAATTATAATTTAAATTTTAAATTTTGTGTATATTTACGAGAGTAAGTTGTATTTGATTAATGAGATGAGTTTTTGATAAGAACTGATTAAAAGTTGATACCTAGGGTTATTTTTCATTATAATTATTTATTATCCTAACTTATATAATCTTCATTGTTTATGTTTTAAGTGTCTTGAACAATATTATTATTATACTTATTATATATTCAATATATATGTATTTAAGATATTATATACCTAAATATTTTTAATTTTTTTTTTTTTAAATCATTAGACTTTTAATATTGAAAGACGCATTAAAATTGATATTTTTCTGATAATTATTTTGTACTATTAATACATGTATATAATTTTTTCTTACGGAATTGTTTACAGATGACCCGATGAGAACGCCTAATCCTTCGGATGTGTAACCAGTAAATAGTCCTATAGCCATAAACTGACCGAATCTAATCCACTCTATTGGTTGTGCAGACATAAAGTATACAATTAAAAGGAACAATGATCCAAATAGCATCTAAAACAAAAAGTAAAAAAAGTAAAAAATGTTAAAAATAACTAATATTTTCAAGCATTGTTAAATATATTTACTTACCATACTTGGTAATGATGTAATAGTGGATGCAAAGAAGTACGATTTGAGACTATACCAATGATTAAAATGTTCACGCTGTAGTATTTTAACTTCCGACGGAACTATATAAAAAATTTAAATTAATTATCATATTATAATTTAATAATTAATAATATTAAACTGTTCACTTACATGTAAGTACTGGACCCATAACGTGTGTATATACAAAAAAAACGATTACACTGATACAAAACTTGAAATTTTCAAACGGTCGATTTCCATCTGATCCAATTCCATAGTAAATGCTTCCAAGAAGCAATGCTGAGAATGTGTGATGGAAAAACGATATCCACAGTCCAGTCTGCATATAAACACAATTTTAAAAAAATTTATACAAATGGTAAAAAGTAAAAATCTAAACGCGATTGCTTGTTTTTAATGATTCGCATTGAGATAGGATATAAATTTGGGATCAAAATAATGCGAAATACTAACGGTTTTGAGGAGACTTTGTATAGGAAATTCAAACAACAAAATGAGAAAAAGGTAAGACATATTTATGGATTTAAAATTATTTCAGGTATATTTTAACTTACGGTATTTCTAGAAAATTGTTTGGTTTTTCTTGCCAACAGTATAGAGAACTGCGTACAGAAGGATGACGGGTATTCCGCTTCGGTTTTATCCAACTCTGCCACGTCATCAAACACCGGTGGTAATGTAATTAGCGTGTCGTTACGACCTAAATAATAAATCATGTATAAAAAATATTCCGTTAAGAGTTAGGGTAATACTTACAAAGTTTGGAAGTTGCCATTCCATTTTCCATTTCGTCTAAATCGTCACATAATATTACTTTTCCGTTTTGAATTTCTCTCGTCAAGTCAACTATTGTATCGTTGTCTAACACCTCGAAAACTGTAAAATAATAATTTTTTTTATATTATTCTCCGTCTTACACTAAATTGTATTTAGTATCATAATAGAAAGTGTATTGATAAGACAGTTGTCACATGCGAATTATGTACAGTAAAAACCATTCTATACATAAGAAGTTTAGTCGTTACTTCATTTTTAAATTAATTCGTGTTCCATGGTTGAAATTAAGACGTCATAACCCATTATAAAATAATAATAATAATACAAACACTGAAATACCATTAGTATATTCATCAAAACTTTTCTTTAAAAATATTTAGATTTTTAAAAAAATTATTACAATTATTTACCTTTGAAAATAATTTTGAGTGGAGTTCACTGACTATTCTTTGTGTATATGCAGTATCTCATACTTAGTGATTGTCAACGAAATTCAAGTAATAAGAAAATACCACGGGTCAAGACATTCAACATTTAATGAATATGAAATGTATAGTAACGTCTTAAAAGTATATTATGAGTATGTAGTCTGTAGGTTTGATTTTGTAGATGCAAAAGAGTCGTTAAAAATGACAAAGGGTTTTAGGATGTAGGTAGTGTAGTACAAAGGGCTGCAACATGACTGCAAAGTTTTACCTTTTGCGAACGAATGTAGATTATCAAAGAATTTTATTTAGCCGAAAATCGAACAATTGTCAAGGCTTTTTTAGGCTACGCTGTCAAGTTTATATAGTGTATATTTTTTCTGAATATGTTTTATTTTATTCATTGATTTAGTTAGAACATTTTTTTTTAAATAAAAATATTGTGTATAGAATATAAATGTTACATTATAATACGTAAAACGTTACAAGACGAAAAAAAAATAATAGTTTTTAAAATTTTCTTTTTAAATTTTTCTTTTTTTTAAAATTTCTTCCTTGGTAAAAATTTCCAGTTTTTTGTAAATATAAAATTAAATTCCTATGTATTTCATAATCGTTATAATTTTTGACCGTTGATGAAATTTTAAATCGAGCTTTTTTGGCTATAGAATTATGTACGTTTTTTTTGATAGAATATATTATTATTATTATTTATTATATGATTGGATTACCTATTTCAAATAAAACAAAATTTGGACAAATAATATTAAATCCATTTATATTATATAAATATAATTGACAAACACCAAATTTGGCAACGCCACACGAAAAAAAGGTAGGTAAAAAGTTCGCAATCGTATATCACCCGTACAAAGATATCCCAAAAATTATCTAGTTAAGATAACAGATAATCCATTGAAATTTTATCTTGATAAGGTAGATAACCACTTTTATGTTAATAAATTGTTGTTCTGCTTATTGAACATAATATCTGCGCAGTTAAGATTTAAAATACTTATCTAGATAAAAGTTTAAAGTTGACTAAATTTATCTAGATAGAAAATAGGTAATTTAAAATTAGCATATAATATAAAATAGCATAGGTTAAGGGTTTTTTCACCGTATAGAAACGTTTTGTCTTCGCCACTCCATGAGCAATATTATGAGCCATTATATTTATTGTGCATAAAGCACCTTTTTTGCGACACGATTGACCAATTTTTTTGGCGTATTAAAGGATATAGCCACATAGGAATACAAAAAAGTAAACCTTCTTGATTGAGTATAAAAAATTCTGCATTAAACACAAATTATTAATTTAAATAATAACACGATTTTATAATTATTGTATGTAATGTATTGCTGACCTGTTGATAATAATAATTAAATAATCAGACTAGGTTTCAGTCTACCACGAAGTTAAAATTGTTATATTGTTATACCTTGGTATCTGTTTCCAATTTATTCTAAATAGAATAATAAAAATTCATTGTTTTTACAATTTGGATATTGGTTTAAATGTTTTATATTTAATTTAGTTTCTTTATTAGTTTGTGATTTTATGGAAACATGTTCAATTGAATTTAGTCTGAGACCTTTTAGTCACAGTCTCTGTTTGTGTTTCGAGCAATATTCTGATAACTGTATGGACATAATGAATGAACCTATGGGTTCATAACCTATGGGTGAATAAATCTATAAATTATCAAAATCTATAAACACCGTGCACAAATGTCTTTTCTTCCCCATGTACTTCTCCACAATTTATCTTATACAAAATATAAGTATCATTGTTGATCTTTTTGGCATAAGCCCAAAAAATTATATAATAAATTTCAAAATTTCGTGGCAACGTTGCATAATATATTCTATGCTCAACCGTGTTATCAAAAAGGTCTATTTTCAATTGTGTTTTACCGATATCATGAACTATATTATTTGTAGGTATATGTATACTATTTATCTTGACGTGACCATATATTAAAGTTTAATAGCAATAGTCTATAAAATATTTGTTTTAACGTAAATAAATGTTTAATCTAGTGGTTAGTTGTACACATCAATATTATATTTCCTTAACAGGATAGGAGGTTTATTTATTATTTTATTTTAATGTTAGCGTATGAGATAACTCGTTAAGCCATAAATATGTCTACTATACATTATAATTATTTTAGTATTATGGCTATAATAACCAGTCATAGTCATTGAGAATTTTTTATGGTATTTTATTTGATTTAATATGTTTCTAATATATAAATGCATGACGTTGAAGTCAGTTTTATTTTTTATTCGTGACGTAGAACAAGACATTTTGTCATTGAAAGACCGTCCGTTTTCAAAGAACACCTGTAAGTAGTTGTGACAATCAGCTTATAGTTCAAGTCACGTAATGGTCATTATATGTAAAAATTCGTAAAATGTTTGCTAAATGCCTATATCAGCGTTTCTCAACCTGTGATACGCGAAGAAAATCTCCTTTTATAAAAACAATTGGAATGAATCATTTCGTTGACATTAAATATTATTTGATTTATTTGATATTATCTTGTTTTAAAATATATCGACGACGTAGAGTTATAAACTGAGACAGGCATGGCTCTTTTTGTGCATTAAATTCTTGTAATGTCATAATTTTATAGTTCCTAACAAAATAAAATTCCATACGCCATGCAAAACAACATATACATTTTTGATGAGCAGATGAGCAAAAAAAAAAAAAAGTTTACGTTAAAATGTTCAAACTATGTAGGTGGAACGCGGATATAAAAAAGTCGAGAACCACTGACCTATATACATCCTATTCAGTGTAGGTACCACTTGGAATTTTTTAGAATCCGTCACGCTTTTTTCCCTTATCACTATGATTAATACATAGTTTATTTGATCAAATTTAGTATATTTTTAGTTTATCTAATCAGTGGTCGTTAACACAAAAACAATGAGCAAATGAAACATTCGTAATGAACAGGTAGGTTACTTACCTTAACTTATCATATAGGTAATACAGTGGGCGAATGTCAGTTTCCACACGAGACATAGCAGGTAAAAATCACCCATAGGAATGCATACGCGAGTTCCTCATGAAAAAAATATACCAGTGCATAAGTTCCCACACAAAAAAAAAAATTATAACAAATATAAATTTCATTCCCACTTTCAATTCAGACTTAGTACTGACAACTTAAACATAGTTTGCACGGTTAAAATTTGTTTGTTTTTGTATTGCATGAAAAAGTTTAATCATACTTTTAATTGAATCTAGTCCATATAATATTTATAAGTTATAAGTATTTAGGTTTATGTATTATGTAATCAACATAATATTATATATGAACCGCGGAAAAAAAGCCCAAAAAAATAAGCCCAGAAATAAATTTTAAAGAAAAAAAAGGCCAAAAAAATAAACACACCAAGGAAAAAAAGCCCATGGAAAAAAGTCCGGAAAAAAATTTAAATATAAATGTGAACACGTGTATACTCTACTTCTAATTAGTAATTAATAATTCATAAATTATTATAGACAATATAGGTAGTTTTATATGTGGATACTCAGTTAATAAGAAATTCTTTTTTCTTACCTATTTATTCAATGAAAAATTTTAAATATAAATAAATTTATGTCTGAATATTCCAGGGGAATGGATACACACCCATGGACCACCTGCCAATAAATTGCGTTTGTGTTATCCAATTATTGAAAAAGCAATAATTATAGTATAAATATTTTATTGGCTATAGTGTAATACTGTAATATAATAATAATAGTAATTATTAATACCTAGTAGTAGAGTATACACATTTTTTTCGGGCTTTTTTTCCTTGGTGCGTTTATTTTTTTATGCTTTTTTCCCCTTAGATCTTTTTTTTGGGATTTTTTCCGCCTACCATTATACATAGGTTTATAAAATAATAATAAAATCTAATCTATGGATTCAATTAAAAATTGAATATGACTTTTTTTAAAAACAAACAAATTCTAAATTGAAAGTTTCAATTTTTTTTTTTGTGTGGGAACTTATATACGGGTATATTTTTTTACGTGTGGGAACTTACGAACGGGTGTATTTTTTTCGTGAAAGAATTTACGTATTATGTAACCGCTTACCTGCTATGATTCGTGTGGAAATTTACTTACTCCTTATACACTAATACCTAATAATTAGGGTTCGGATTTCTATGCATTTGAATATTTTTTTTTTGTTTATCGCCGTACTGTATGCCAAGTAAACACACAGCATATTATGTTTCGTGAAGGCGTGATTAAAAATACGATCTTTTTTTGGAGTAAGAAAACTTAACATACCACTAAATAAATCAAATAATAAAGATTTTATACATTTCATGGAAAAGTATATCCAAAGAGAGTTGCTACTAATTTTTTTTGGAAATAACAACACAATAATAAACAGATAAAATAGAAACACCACTGTACCTAATGTTGTTTGATAATAATCGTTGAACCGAAATGTGTATTTTTTTTATAAAAAAGATATATAATTAGTTTTTAATGGGTAAATCCGAGTCCTACAATAATCAAAAAAAAAACGAACAAAATATTATAACATTATATTAGTATTTAACGGGCATACCGAAATCTGCTGGGTTGTGAGTGGGCTTGCAAACGTGCCCGACCTGTGCCAGGAACGGCACCAATTGTTTGGGCGACCCGTTGTAAATACACGAGCCTCGGGCCAGCATGTACACGTGGTCGAACATGTGGAATAACGACGAGCTGGGCTGGTGGATGGTGCACACCACGGTCCTTCCTTGTTTGGCGAGATCGACCAACAGAGTGACGCACTGCTTTATCGCTACAATGTCCAGCCCACTATATACGGAACGAGGTAACACAATATAATATTATTTTAATATCATGCACGATACAGTATAAACTAATAATAATTATTGCACGATAAAATATAATATTATTATTGTTATATTTATTTGCCGGCGAGCACGATATTTTTTCGACGACGTTCGACCTTGGCAGTCAAACTTGTTTTAGCGGTCGACCAAATATTTATTTTATGCACTTTGTGCATGATGAAAATACCATAATATGTATTATTATATTATTAGCGGGCTGTCTCTAGAAAGCTGCCTGAAACGTGTTTTGCACAGGTACTGCGGAGTATCACGTGTGCGTATATTATTATACTCACTCGTCACATGGCATTTATATTATGGCCACTCAGTATCTGCGTACTATAATACAAATTACGTGTAAAAAACTTCTTCACTTTCTAGTCACCCTGTACATAATAATGTGTAAATAAGGCTTCGATCTTCACATTTTATATTTTCGCATATGCCTGCAGTTGCACGGTTACACTACCGCGTAGAATATGCAATAAGTGGGTTATGGTCGGAATTTGGCACGAGACCGACTTGTTGAACTCAATACCATGACTTGTCGTCGTCTTGGTAATAATATCGGTGTACAATTCATATTATGATAATATAGTCTCGTGTGACAATTCGGTTGATTATAAAAACCCAGGACCAGCGTAGAAAACGGCCGAGATTGTTTGAAAAACTATAATCTTATTATTATGATTTCTGTTGATATACTCACGTGGTAGGTTCATCTAGAAATATCACTGGCGGATTGTTGACCAGTTCAAGGGCAACGGATAGGCGTTTGCGCTGACCTCCGGACAATTTCTCCACATATGTGTTGCGGCACACAGATACCCCTAAGAGTTCCAGCACCTCGTTCACCTAGACAGAATTAATTATACCCGTCAAGTCTATAATAGTTTATAAATGTTTGAGCAAAGGGATCATGGGGATAAATGATACACGGGGTAATGTGTTGTGATAAGAGTTAACTTAGATTATAATGCCGGTAAATCCAATAATATTCATATGCAACGGGTTTCTCTTCGACCTAGTTGACAACGTTATTTTATCAAAATTATTGACGTGTATGGAAATGGTATTTGCGTTACATTTAAAAATGTGTAAAATTGCTAAAGGGGTAAACTTTTAAAAAATGAATATATACCACAATTAGTTTTATAGTATTAATATAATCAAATTTTTTTTTTTTTATAAATAAATATACGTATTAATAGTAAGAAATTATGGTTTAAAAACTTAGCCACAACATAGCAAGATGTTAATAAAAGAGCTGTGGAAGATATTATTCAATTTTTGATAGTAATAATATGACTATAGAGTTCGGATTTTGTAGCTTTATAAAACAATAAAAAAACAATTAATTAAAATGAAGCAAAGAAACATTAAATATCTAAAATATGGCACTTAAACTATATCTATTACAGGTTACAGTTAGTTTAATATTATAAATTGTAAATATATTTATAAATACATACAAATATAATATAAAACATAAAAAATAAAAAAAATTATGAAAATAAATATAAAAAATATTTAAAAAAGTGATGGTCATGGCTAGTTGACAGCTTATGGGTGTTATATTAATTCAGAAATTAATGTAAACATTTTACTTTAAATTCTACTTCCCATCCAACTATTTTTAAAAATTAAGTTTTTTTTTCTGTGATATCCAAATTACATTAAACGGTAAATATTTTTATAATATTTTCAAATTAATATTATAGTATATTAATTTTATTATAAAATTTTTTATATTAATATTTTAATATAAAAATTTGAATATCCGCATTCGGATTAAAGCAATACAAAATTATAATGTGGCTTTATTGGCATTGAGGTGATACAAGGTTTTTAAAATACCAAATAATACAGAAGATAAAAGATTATTAATATATTTTATTCCGATATATATTTATTGAGGCCATATATTATTTAGGATCTTATCGGGTTGTTGTCTAAAATTGTATTATTTACAGTGATGTTTTGATAAATTATTATTAAGAATTTTTAATATGTCTTAAAAAATGTTGATGTATGTATAATATTTGTGGCCAACCCCGTTCTTATATATTATTTTTATTATAATATAGATACTAAGTGATTTTTCGTATTATTATTATAATAATATAGATACTATGTGATTTTCAACGGTATACACTCATCTCAAAAATTATTATTGTTTTGGTTTTTTTATTCTTTTATTTAAAGTATGCATAATTAGAAAAATGTTGAAGTATCTTATTGAAAAAACAACATATTATTTCTTGAAAAAAATGTATTCATTGTTATTTTAATTTTATATTTCTAAGAAGAATACCTATGTTTTAGAGAATTTTTAATAATCAGTCCATTATTTATAACAATATTAAGTTAAGATGAGCGGAGTAGAATGGCATATAAGTGAGTACCATTATGCTGCACAATTTTGATCCACTACTACGCTCAACTAAACTTTGATAGTTTAACTATTAGCTATATTAGTTATATGTATTAAACGTTAATATGCATAACTAAAATCTCGTTGAAAATTAAACTATTGTACTTAAAAATTAAAAATGTATGTTGCACCCTAATATTGAGTACACACTTTAATAGGAATTTTTTTTTTGATAAATATAGGTAAGTTCTATAATTTCAATTTTAAATTTACCATCTTAATTCTTTAGACATAAATTAAATATAAAACTATTGTATAACAAATTATAAAATTAAAAACAAGGTTGAATTAATCTACGAAATGTATTATCTAGGGGATAATCTACCTTCCCATATAACTTAATACGATTCAGAAATAATCTGTTGAGGATTACACTCCCGTTAAATAATTAGAGAACTATAATAAGTGTACTATATAGTAATAGGTAGATACCGTAATTAATTCCATTAAATTAAATGTGTATTATAATTATATTGAGTGTGATATTATAAATAAATTGTTTATGATTTCACTGTATGACATCATGTTTACATATAGAATTAGATACTTAGAACAATGTCTAGGAAAACCCGTGAATAGTTTGTGTAATTTGTAAAAATGTAAATGACGCTCGATACTGCAGTTCAAAGATTTAATATTATGATCTTAAATTTTATATGATTGTAAAATGTAATAAACTAAAAAAAAAATTTTAATCTTGTTTTATAGGTACTTTTATGAATGGAAATATCCCGTAAGTAATGCCAATATTATATTTTAAAAGAAACTAATTTTGTACATAAATATATCATTACGTCATACATGATACATCTACAGCAATTCATAGTTTTCAATATTTACGTAGAGCACTACTAATCAGATGTAATATTTTTCATAGTGATGTGTTGGTGGAAAAACACGGTAATTATCATTAGTTTATTACTTATATAATTTTGTTTATTTATCTATTATAATAAAGGTGTAGGTAACACAACTTTCGTGTTTAAGTGTCTAATTAAGATAATACATAGATGATTAAATATACTGAGTGCAAGTCATGCTTATATGTTTTGTTTATAATTAAATTTTTTTGTGGGGAAAAAATGTTCTATAGGTACGTTGTAGGTAGGTACTAAGAATTCATCAAAAATTAAACTATATGATTTATTAACTATTTTTGCAAAAAGTTCTAATAGTACGATCTGATTTTTTTACAATTATTAATTGTTCTTGATACTTGACTACTTGGATGAACATTATCTATTTATTAAAATAAATAACTATTGACTATACTACATTATTAGTTAAATAAATTTATTCTGAGTTATTTAAATAATATTTCTTTTGGTAAAAATGCAGGAATTCACACTATTGAGTAGTGTTCTATAACTAGTATTGAAGAATGTTTCAATTCTCTATCAGCATTTCTACTTAGATTATCCATTCCTTTAAATGCTTAATAATTATGGTAAGCACGTTATTTATATGGTTAATAATAAATAGCTTACCATAATATTTAAAAACAAAAGATTAATTAGATTATATTAATATATTTTAATACAATACATGTACATACAATAGTAAATGAAATGATAAAAATTAATAAAAAAAAATAGATGTGTTTTAAAAATTGAAAAACATAAAAATATAAAATAAACTAAATACGTGAAATATTTTTATAATAGCAATTTTTAAACTTGAAACAAAATATCGGTTTCCAGACCATTAAGTTAATTAAGGTATTAACGGTTGTATAAATATTATTAAAGGAAAGCAGTTTTAAAAAATAATTACCTAGGTACATAAAATGCGTGGTAATTGAACATTTATTAAGGCTCATTTCAAAATAGCACAACACGTAATTAATAAATGCAAACCAAATTAAATACATATGTCTATTAGTCGCTGATGAAATGTACATTTCGAGAAAAAATATAATAGTTTAAGTAGAATGATGGACATTACTCATTAAGAGTACGCTTCACTCAATATTCACTGAAAAATATTTCACATGATTATTCATATGATTTTTATTAGTTCCTATCTATTATAAACCAGTAAATTTTATTTTATGAGTATACAGAAATGTATTTATTGATGGTAATTTGTATATTAATTTTAATATATTTTGCAAGTCTTTTTGAATGCATACAAATATTCATCTATGAGTATCATGATATTTTGTTTAATTTTTATTTGTAGTGACCGTTCCATAAAGTATGAGTTTTTAAAAAGAATTTTTTATCTGATTTTTGCTTATGGTGTGAGAATAAATCAATCAACTTTTAAATATGTATAATTTTTTACATAATTTAATTTCTCTGTTTGTATTATTATTTAATAATATTATTTTTTTTACAAGAACAACTAATTGCATTTCAAAATAAATAGATCAGTTAAATTACATTAAAATAACAAATTGATAAAGTATAAACATTTTGGCAAAAAGTCAAAACATTTATTGAAATTATCATCGGATGAATACAATTCATGTATCAAACAATTCTTATGTCACGTAGAATCATGCAGGATGTATTTGTTTACTTATTTCCCAGTAAACTAATTTTAATCAGCGATTCACGCGTTTGTGGTTAAAACTTAAAGCATTTACTCCATTGTGTAGCATGAACTAGACGCAAGGAGAAAAGAAACTTATTTTTGCAGTATCACATTATTAACTTCAGCGGTTTATAATTATTCAACTATTGCGTGTTATTGAGATATTGAAGCCTGCAACGTTCGTTATATATATATATATATATATATTTTTTTTCTTCTCACTTTTACTTCTTACCTATTATTTAGTACCTACTTCACGTTTCCACCGGATCTTACATTTCCGTAATAGTTTTGACTATGAACGTAGCGATTTTTATTAGACCAAATGTTCCCCAGGGTTTCGATAATAATATTATCCATAATATGTTATTTATTATAACCAATAGGTACAGCATTATTTGTCGTATAAATAACACGTTTAATAATGCATCCATATATAATACATAATGTGTTGCTGAGCATGGGTCAAGGCAATAGTTATAGGTTACGTCCTTAGATTTAATACGGGTATCTTAGACACCGTTGCTTGCGAATTTACTCTAAATATATGTATATATTGCAATTTTTCTTAGTAAAATAAGATAACATTCTTATACCGGACATGATAAGCAGTTGTTTATTACCAAAGAAAAATAGGCACACGTGAGTTGTATAACTTAGGTACCAGTTTTTTCACCCTTGAAAAAATAATCAACATTATAACGATTGCACAAATATAAACATTTTCATTTTCATTTTAGTACCGTATGTTTTAATTATACTTTGTTTAAAAATTAAAAAAATTGTATTTGACTTTAAAGTTGTAATCGTAAGTTTGTATTTGTTTTATTATTATAATAAATATAAAAAAAAATGTAATATATTTTGTTTTAAAGTATACTGTACCTATATTTATATCTATTCAATTCAAAATGAACATGGAATTTATATTGGTTACATTCAGTATTTATTTTTAAAATAGAAATGATTTTATTTATGTCTGCTTGAATGATTATATTATAATTGACGTGCATACCTTAATTTTAAAAATGTGCTGTATTATAATTTATATTTAATGTCTTATTGTATTATCTTTATTACAAAAATTATAATGTTTTACCTGTGCAAATGATATAGTTAGGAATACCGTTAAAAGTTTTTTTTGCAGTTGAGTTATATTATATACTTACAGCTTTATCTTTGTCTTCTTTTGACAATTCACGACCGATTTTCAATCTAGCTGCGTAACTCAATGATTCCTGAACTGTGAGTCTGGGTTGAAGCAGGTCTTCTTGCATTATGTAACTGGAAAGTTTTTTGAAAAGTTGCATATTCCTGGGATGACCATTTGTAAGAATTTGTCCTTTTATGTCAGTTCTCCTAAAGTAATAGGGAAAACAAATATTGTGAACGATTAAAATTAACTGATTTAAAAACGGGTTTTTCATATTTAAAATTTAAATTGATAGATTATTAATATGAGTAGGTATATTATTAAGAAGGTACTATAATATGTTTAACGAGTACCTATTAAGTCTTCAGTAATTAATAATCTTACGTTAATAAGCGTTTTCGATAGGAGTTATTCAAATAAAGAATATTTCAATTCATATTAGTAATTATGGACGTTGAATTTGGTTTAGGTAACGTTGGTTAACTAAAAGGAATTTCAAAATTTCTAAGTAGGTACTCACTACTAGTAGTTAAAAAAATATATATTTATTAGTTCTTGAGATTCAAAATAGTTCCTAATTAAAACAATACCATATAATCTATTAAACTGTGAATGCTCCAGGTTTCTGAAGTTTTAATACAACTAATGTTTGCATTCCTATTTATTATGCGTAACTCGCAATGCATATATGGTCAAAAAAATAAAAACGTACGCATAATTAGGAAAAAAACTGATATAAAAATAAATTTGATTTCATCTTATATATAATTTTAAATTTCCAAAAGCTATTGGTTGTTTAATGTTTATATCAATTATTGGCTGGTCCTTGGTTGGGCAATGTGAACTCTCAACACGATCATATTATAGGATTATGTCGATCAAAATATTTTTTTTTCCGAACGCGCCACTACTGATGACTTACAGAGGTTGGTATCAGATGAACAAACCACATATTAAGCATCTATTCAATGCAAACAGGAAACTTACACGTATCCAGCTAGTATGTTCATCAGCGAACTTTTCCCAGCACCGGAAGGACCCATAATTGCTGTTAGGTGTCCCGAACGAAAGAAACCGTTTATGCCTTTCAGTATTGTTCTTTGTCCTATAACATTAAAAAAATAATAATTATGCTAAACAAACACGAATTAATTTTTTAAATATTTTAAAATAGCCCAGGGCGCTCTATTTAGATAAGACACTAATTATTTCAGAATATTAATTTTTTACTAAGACCGAACTGAATTAGTTAGAAATCGGAGTATTAGCTGACTATTATGCGATTTTTGTTTTCTCTCTAAAATTTCTCTATAAATGTGTCTCATAGCATATAATATGACTTTTTAGATTGAGAAAAATCATAAATAGTAAATAGTATCAATTTATTATACATAGAAAAAAATGTATAATATATTTGAAAATACATTCTTACTTCATCAACAATAATTCGTCTATCAACATACATAAGTATTATAGGGCATAAGTATTTTTTATGATACCTATTATTGCTATTAAATTAATTTATTTTGCTATTAGTAATACAGCAATGTAAATTAGTGTTTGCTGAACCCAATGCATTTGAAAATATTATTATGTGTATTAAATAAAATAGTATACTTTAAAAGTTTCAAGTACCGGCGAGAAGTATTTTAAAGTTACAAAAAAGTTAACTAAAATCGTAATTCTTCGTTAAAATATAAATTTCGTCTAAATTAAAATGTCTATAAACAAAAGAACTATTTAAGCAAAAAAAAAAATTTTATTTTTTTGTACATTTTTAATTACAAAAACTATTTGCAAATTTTCTCGGTTTTGACAAATTTTGTCAAAAAAAAAAAAATATCATACTTATGAATCTTTAATATTTTTTTAAATTGTCGTGAAAATAACTTATGAGAAACCTTTAATTACATTTTCAAGCATTTTGTCCCAACGAGAAAATTTTAATCGACACGTATAAAAAAAAACTTTTAAAATTCCTATATCTATAAATAACTCTAAAAGAATCAATATATTTTTAAAAATGTATCATGTACAGAAAATGATAAAATAAACATTTAATGAAAATTTAAGCACTTGTGATTATTCGTTTTTGAATTATTACAAAATATTAAAAATCAATTGAGATGAAATGGTTAATTTACAGGTAAATATCCAATGTCGAAAAAAATTGAATTTCAAACTCTCATAAAAAATTAATTTGACTTTCTGTTACAATTTTTTTTGCCAAATGTAAAAAAAACTTATGAGGTATCTTGTGTATAATTTTTAAATTTTAGATATATAAAGAAAAGTTTTTACGTAACTACAAGATAGTTTTAAATTTTTCACGATTTCAATGCATTTTATAAAATTCTAACATAAGATGCTCATAAAAAAATTATTGTGTATTCGCCCTTAAGTTTTTTTTGACACTTATGAGAAGACTTGTATTATATTTTCAAGTTTTTTGACCGAGCATAAAGCAATTTATCGACAATAATTGAAAAAAATCGTAAATTGTCCATGCTTATAAATAGTTAAAAAAAAAAGAGTTAAAATATTTTGAGAATATTATCGTGTTGAAAAAATTGTTGTATAAACATTTTGTTAAATTTAAAAGTATCTATGGTCATTAGTTTTAAAGTAACACATTAAAAAAAAATCAATTTTATCAAAAACTAGTATTTTTTCTTTAATTATTTTTTTTCCTCGACGCTTTTAAAAATTACTGCAATTTTTTTACTATTGACCTCCTCTTCCCAAGTACCAACTAGATTCACTTTTTTACCAGGAAAGGAGCTGAAGTAAAAAATCGAATCATTTTTACTGCCTCAAAAGTTGATCACAGAAACAAAAAAAAATACATTTATCGCTCCGCTCAGAATTTAAAATGGATTAGTAGGTAACTCACAAAGGTCTAACGTTAGTATTGTCGTTTATTGTAATAGGGATACGTTTTTTTTTTAGTAATTTAGCCATAAATCTGTTTTGGACAATTTTTATTTATGCCTATGTTTACAATTATTGTATAAAACTACTTAGAAGATAAAATAACATTTTAAAATAAATTTATTTCGTGAAAATATTTGTATCATTATTTAAACATTATGTTTACAGGTAAGTTGTAAAAAAAATATGATGTTATAGTATTAATATTACGAACGTAATGGTTCTTATATGATAAAAGACTAAAGAGACTTTTGATCATTTTTCTCATATTTAATGTAATTTTTGGAGATATAAATCATATTATTATTTATATCTAAAGGACTTTATACTACTTATTACTACCTTTAAACTAGAATATTTAAATAAATTGATAGATATAATATTTAATATTATATAGAGAATCATTTACAGTGTACTTATAAAAAGAAGCGTAAAATAATAATATTTTATAATTTACGTAAATAGTTTAATTATTTGTTTCTCATATTAAATATATCACCTTGTATCATATTTACACTATAATAAATTAAATTTATAATATAAATAAACGTTAAATAATAAAAAAAATAAAAACGTAAGTATAGTAAATAACGAACCTGAAAAAAATCGATGAATCGTAATTTAATATTACAAAATTGGTAGGAATATGTATTAAAACCAAAATAATGTAAACATGTTGATCAGGGTCAGTATAATATGTTAGGTTAGGTTATTCAAATATGTTTTTAACGTAACGAAAAAAACTGAATCTTAATAAGTACTTAACATTTTTTTGATTTGTTATATTTGTGGCCGTATTCACTATAATCATTTATTAATATCACGGAAAATGAAAAATGCTCAGCTATTTTTAATGTCAATAATAAAAATCATGTTTAATTTAAAAAATATTATTTTGTGTTTTGTACCTTTAACCATTTAAGGCAATTGTTGGCATAAATGAATCGTACAGAGCTAATGAAAACACGAGACCAATCAGACAACTCAGTGAGTATATATATTGTTAGGTTAGTATAATAATAATATACCCACTAAACATAGTTTTAACATTAGAATATTAATTATTAATTTTCTTGAGACTTTCGAATTTTTGTTTTTGTTTACATACTGAAGGTTTAATTTTAACAAACATTCGAGATGTTATTTCCTATGAATGGAAATAATTATTACTCTCCAGTAAAAATATTAGTAATATTTTTCATTAGAATGTCGGTATGTACATCGATATCGTTTGTTCATTTTGATGCGATGTCGCTAAATTGAAAACGTACATCTTAAGACAATAATGTTTGAATATAATTGTAAGCATAACGATACAGGTAAAAACGATCGCACATAATAAATGCAAAAAGGATAAACTCAGCAAAAAGATGGTTCTTATAA
The DNA here is from genome assembly GCA_014851325.1 of Pentalonia nigronervosa. Taxonomy (NCBI): domain Eukaryota; kingdom Metazoa; phylum Arthropoda; class Insecta; order Hemiptera; family Aphididae; genus Pentalonia; species Pentalonia nigronervosa. Next base: position 82,995 of record JACXSJ010001178.1, read on the forward strand.
TGATATTTATATCGTTCCCATATATATTCAAGGTCGAGGGCGTTAGAAAACTGGTTTTCAAATATCAAGTGTTTATTTTTTTAGACAAAGTAACTTTGCACACCAATGAAAAAATAATGACATTCTAGAAATTCTAATCGAACGAATAAGTAGGTATTTATTTTTTTATAATTATCTACAAACTATATACATTAAGATTTTTGATAGTATTTTATATTTGTAATACTGTGGATATTTAATAAAGGGATAATATAGATAAATAATTAAGATATAACCTACTATATATATGTATGCAACGATAATTTAATCGATTTTAATGAATACAAACATTTTAATTAGCTTATAATTTATACAAATACATTATTATGTCGTTAGAAAGTAATAATTGCAAATTATTCGTTAAACTCATAGGTACTTTATTTCTAGAGATAAAATTTCTTCAGAGACATAGTATTTTTTATTTATTTCTGTTTAATTAGATATTATTAGATTATTTAACTATTACATAAATCGTTTTACAAATTAAAATATGTGAGTTTTGTGATTGTTATTTTTTTTTAATAATTCTTCTTGCATCTATATTGGATTTCAATGTGTAGGTATACGTGATATCTATAATTAAATCTATAGCTATTATTATAACGGTTATCAATATAAGCTTGATGAATATTTCGATTTTTTTCTCTATAAAAAAAATGTTTTCATAAAAATTTTCTTAATATACCTAAACCGATTTATCACAACATTAAAAATGTAATGTTACATACCTACCCAGCTATCATATTAGATTGCAGACACAAATCATTACACTGTATCTGTGATATATACAATGAAGTTCTGATCTGTCTGTAGTAAATTTTAAAAGTTGTTAGTTTTTTTTTTTTTTGTGGAAAAATAATTATATTATTATAGTATGCTATTAAGCATAAAAGGAAAAATTATTCAAGGCCATTTTTAATTCTCATAAAACGTGCTAATGTTAACATAATATAATATGCAATCCACTCATATATTTAATAATAGCTTACAAATTTGTAATGGATTGAGCAATGGATTAAATTTTTGGTTTTTATTTTTTTCGAAATTATAAGAAAAATAGACATTTATTTATTTAAACAAACATTTTTAATAAGATAATGTTAAATACTCATAGCAATAACTAAAATTATTTGTAAGTAGTAGGTATATTAACATTAAATTTATCAAGCATATTTTAAATAAATACCTGTGCTAAATTAAATTATTACAGTATATTAGTTATAATTTTAACTCAAATTATTTTAATTTCGATAATGTTAAAATGCTTCTTTTGTTTAGTTGGTGTATATCAATATATAAGAACATAAAATGGTTGTCTAATAAAGACTTTTATCAAAAAATATATTGCTGAAGTTCGAAAATTACAATAATGTAAGTAAAGAATAATATTGCCTATATGTAGAGAACTCATTCGTGTTGTTCTATTACCTAGATATATATGGGTATACCGTATAAATTCATTATCGCAAATATTGCGATTAAAAATTAATTGTATAATAATTTTTAAAATTAATGTTCTTGGCACTAAAAAATACAAAAAACGATGTTTAGGATTTTGATTATCATTTTAGTATGTACGGAAAAGTTTGTATGTGAATATATAAGTTTATTGATTAGTAAATAAATTCTACAATCATCAGTCAAAAATAATAAAAATTTTAAATTTAAGTAATTTAAACAATTATACATTTTTCAAACTATTTTTTTTATAAACTTAATAATATGTTATTAGTATAGTAGATCATTCTATAACAGTGATTAATAAAATTATGGCCACTTGAAAATGATTAAAGTTTTGATTGCTGTTAATAAAAATATATTTATTATTTATTATTTTTATTTTGAAATATAAATTGTCATGGTTAAACACTCTTTTACACCAAATAGAGAAAATTTGACAAAAATTAGAAGAAAACAGAAAAACCCTATGATATTTGCTACTTTCAAGTGAACACGATATTATAATGTCTCACTAAACACGAACAAATAGTTTAGTCATCACTCACCAGTTGGATTATGTCGTGGAATTGTTTTCATATTGTCACCTATTCGTCTCAGATTTCTCTTAAACCTAAATGTTTTTGTTCTGTCATATTGGAATCAGTATATTATAGATATTTAATGAACTTTTTTAATCAGAAAAAAATCATTAGAAAAATACGCAATGCTATTGTTACATGTAGCTTTTTAAACAATGCTAATAATATTTAACATACACGGGTCAGCATATAAATATCGTCATCATAATATTAGCACACTTCGTGAGAGTACACGTGATGTATAACAGACAAGGTTGTAATATCAAAACACATGCAATTTGAAGTGCAAATTGTTTTACCTGATTAAAATGTACGAGAATCGTAAATTTATTTTACAAGTTTCAATATTTTTTTGTTAAAATTATTTAAAAATTAAATATATAGATTTATTATGCTGCATAATACACCGGGGTATAAAAAATGCGAAAAAAGTTATATTAAACAATATTTTATAGTTTATAACTTCTATGTTTTTATTTTTCATTCAAATTTAGAGATGGATTGATTAACTTTGTTTTAAAATGATTGTTGTGATAGATTAAAAAATATATATATTTAAAAACCCACGGATATTGATAAATAAACAAATAAATAAAAAATATGTATAATAAATAAATATATTTATATTTTTTTATTTATATTTAATATATTTGTTTATTTATTAATAAATAAACAAACTTTACACACCATACCCAAACCACATTTAATATGAGTTAACATTTATTTCATGCTATTTATTTTTATGTTAAACTATAATAACCTTAAATAGTTGATGTTGTAATATGAATTTATAGAAAAACCGAAATCCTTAAAAATTTGAGTATATAAATATGTTTAAAAAGTTTTTGATTTTACTCGATAACTGAAATTAATTTTAAAAAAAATTTAGTAATTTCACTCATTTATAAATAAATTGTTCTTTGTAAAAAAAAAAACGATCACATATAGGTAATGTTCAAAACGTTTATAGTTCATTATTTAATGATTTGTGATACACATAAATATTTGGTTTGTTACAGTTCAGTTTTAGAATTTGTTTTGCATGTGAAGCTGACTCATATTTGAATTTTAATAAATTTTTAACCGAAAAAAGTTTATTATTATGATTTTGAATATTTATCGAGTATATTTTTTTCACGTTATTATGGACTTTATAAATATAGCAACACAGAGGCCTCGTTAATGTTGTCATTTAGGTATTTATTGTTAATAGACGATAACTCATCATAATATGTTATAGGGATTTTCTTTTAATACCTTAATCATTTTTTTTAAAGAAAATCATGTTGGTGTATAAACTTAAAATCATACTGTGCAAAATATTTACTGTGAAATGTTAAGCTTATTTTGGTTTAAAAATACTAATAAATAATAATATTAAATAAATGTGAAATTTCCTTGTTAATTATTGTGATGCAATCGTTAGACATAGCTAATATTGAACTACCTATGTTGAATTCTTTATGAAAACATTTAGAATTGTCAATTATTCACTAAGTATCATAATGTATTTATTACATATTTTACACCTCATGATAATGAATAATTGTATTTCGTTTCACTTTTGCAAGAATTAGCTTAATTATTAGCAATATATTGCTAGGGTTTTATTTGAAAGTAATTATATACCTATCTATAGTTAATATGATATTTAGGCAGATACGCTATCGTATAAAATGACACTTTTGTGAATATATAACTGTAATAACGGGACTTTACTCAAAACATTAATATTTTAAGTGACATGACACGCGTCGACTATTTTTTCCTTTTTTTTTTTAAATACCCACACACAATATACCTCCTAATCGATAAATGTATATCTGATTAAAATATTCTAACGGTTATGCGATACACGTACGATGACGATTACTCGTATTTTATTGTATGAACCCGTAGGTATACGTCATGTCGTTAACGTGATGTAACAAACAATAGATATTATTTCGTTGACACCGGTGTTTGAAATTTCTCATTGATATATTGTTACCGTGATCACTAGCATTATGTTCGAAATTTCTACTATTGAAATAATAATTATCTAATTTTTTTTCTCAACGCGACGCGTATAACACGCCGGATATAAAGTCATAATAAACAAATTATTATTATTATTTATTGGTGGTTTTCGATTGACGATGCACTTCCAAGATGAGGAAAAAAATACATTATAACGATTATATGACGACGACGACGATAACAACAACAAAAACGACAACAAAAACAACAACAACTCAAATGATATATATTTTATGAACCGTAGACATAATATTAACTCGTGTACACTGCCCGGATAAACACTAGGGGGCATAGGGGCCATAGGCCCATGTCTCAGGGAGCAGTATATTAAAATCGTTATAATGAGGGGGCTTAAGTAATTTTTAGCAGTTGTATTTAAAAAAAAATATTCGCAATACAAACCGTACCAATAGATGATACTATTATATTGATATAATACAAAAATATTAATTTCCAGTCGAATTAAGATCGGTATTGGAAATCGTAGGGGCCCCAAAACTTTTATGATCATGTCGTACCAAAAATTGTGATTAATTTAATAGTGCTCTAAAATTTGATGGACCAATCATGGGTCACTTAACTGTTTTTAATGAAGTAGTAGCTTGCTAATGGTTCATTGAATATTATTACTCTGTCCAGCGAGAAAACACGCGGCGGCCCAACGAAAATCATTTTTTCTACGTATCCTCGAGCGACATCCTGTCATAGTGGAACCGGTTACGATGAATGTCGTGTAGAGATGCTCAGAATCAGCGAGTTCTGTCACTGGATAGAGTATAGTGATCGTTTATTGAACTCAGCATTTTAATCTATTGAAATGTGTGTAGGTGCATTACACGTTCTAGGTAGGTATTTAGGAATCTAAAGGTGCCTACAGTTCAACAGGCATAGACGATCGAAAGGGGAAAGAAAGGTCACTATATCTATTATAAAAAATCCCGTTGAGCCAAGTCAACAAATATTATATTTTATTTATTATTATGTATTAACAAACTTGACCCTCCTCCCGCCTAGACAAATTTCTGCGGTAACCCATTCCTCTTGTACAGGTACCCACGTACATACAATATATTTTATCGCGAAAAACTCACCCGCTGTCGTGTTGACGGCGTATGTCAGGTCGTGAAATTCGATGTCGACGGCCGGTCGCTTCGCCTTGTGCGTCAAAGTCTTCATTTCGACCCGGGTCGGGATCCTGGTGATCGGCCTGTCGGCGGACACGCTGAACACTCTCGTCCTGGACGCTTCGACCAGCGGCATCTCCTCCTCGTCCGGTTGCACTTCGTCGGTGCTGCAGGCGGACGAGTTGTTGTCGTCGTCATCTTCGTCATCGCTGCGGTTACCGCGGTTTCCTCGGTCATCGCGGTTGTTGTCGTTTGTCGTTATCGCGAATGAGACGGTGCTCATCACGCGACCCATCCGGGGCGGTTGTACGTCGCCGCCGGCCATGCTCGCGCCGATACGGTGACTTTAGACGTGTATGCGGAATAAAATCGGGCGATAAAAATAATTAAACAGTTACGGCGGCGGTAAAACGACGAAAATGTCGAACGCGGTGACGGACTTCGCGGTCGCACTAAGGATAACGTTCTGTGGTAGATTCGCCGAATGAGCAGTGACCGGTTTCCGTGTGTCTATGGTCCCGCACACAGCATCAGCGCGTCTGCCGAGAGTGTAATAATAATAATAATATTGTATATTATTGCGGAGTCCCGTGGTCCGGCCAAATGAACTAGTTTTACGTCGGCCGGCGGTGCGCGCAATTGTTGCTATAATATCCGTCGCTGCCGCCGCCGCCGCCCCACCGTAGTGGTATTACACGATACACGTGTAATGGTTATACATTATATATATATATATCGTATCGTTGTATGTAGGTACTATATAATATTATGCTATAGTACAGTATAGAGCGTTGTAGTACCTTCGGTCGTCGTCGTCGTCGTCGTCGTCGTCGTTGTTGCCGTTGTGTTATAGTAGGCAGTTTGGTTTTGTTTTGTCTTTTTACACGGAAACCTGTTATTAAATTTTAGCCGTTCAAGTAAAACAAAACCAACACTTTTCTTATATTAGGTATATATATATGTGCGTGTTATACAGGGTGGCATAAGTGTGTTATAAGGGTTTCAACCTTTAATCGTACTCCGCATTTATTAATAGCTATAATTTAGAGTTAAAAACCGAGGTTCTCACTCGAAAAACAGGAGTTTTCCACAGAATACTTAAATGGTGAATGAATCTCAATGTTTGAAGATATAGTTTTTACCCAGTATACCTAGGGCTGCTCTGAAGACCAACAATAGGGAGGGGAAGTTATTAATACAATATTGCAGACTTACTATTTTTCTATTGAACTTGATTCTTTGTTAATTACTTTAAACATTTTAAATATTTCTTTTAAAATTATTTGCACATGTTTCTTAATTAAAATAAATATTAAAAATATAATGTTGAAAAATCGCTATGTAGGTAGTACTTACAAATAATTAAACAACACATAATTTAAATGCAATTTTGAAAACTATATAGGTACATCAATTATATAAATTATGAATATATGTATATAAATCATCATATTGAAAACTGTAAAATATATTAGATATTTGTGGTACCTATATAACGTGTCTGAATATTATTTTTTCATCTAAATTAATAAAAGGCAACATTTATGTTTGTGAGTAAAGCAATGCACGTTTAAATCTTTCACATTCATGGTTCTGAAATTTGGTAGGTACATAGATAATTTTATACCCAAAGATGTGCACCTAAAAAGTCATATTTTATAATGTTGCATTTTAAAGAGGGGCTCCTCAAAAAGTGATTTGTTTGTTCATGAAAAACGAATATTTTTTTGGTTTTTATAGGTTGCCATTAGTTACAGAAAATAAAATAATTCCAAAAATTGTACATTATTTTAGACCGGTATTAAATATTTATTTGGTAATAACCGCTAAAATGAATGCAGTTTATATTTAATAGAGTTTAAGACAAGATAAATTCACTGGCATTATTTAATTTGTCATTGGTTATACCACACTCAGAATCGGCTAGTTTAAAATAAATATTAATATTTTTAGTAATAGTATTGCTAACTAATACTTGAAAGAATTATATAGTTTTATTTTTTTACATTTTTCAATAAAATGTTTATTTTATTGCTAAATAAATGTATTGCCCTCGATGCCAAAATTTAAAATAATTGTAAGTTGTAAAAAAGGACAAAAAACGAATCCGAGATACTAAATTTTCCAAAAATCAAAATTTGAACAAGCACTGAAATGGCGGTGAGCATTGTTGACGAATCACTCTGTACGTATAACGTGCATTTCCGACGTAAGTAATTACATACATACTAAGCTGAGTGTGCTAATGGCTAAACTTTTTTCAATTTAGACGTACTCTGAGAATATGTTTTTCCTTTAAGGATCGACCAACGTAAAAAAATGTTTTTATTTTTAAGTCTTAATTACTAATATTAATAATAAACTGAAATACTTACATAAATAATAAAATTAAAGTGTACAGTTATCCAAAATTGAGTGTTTCACATTATATTTCCATAAATAATTTCAAAATAATAATTGACATTATAATACAGTTGAGCGTGTCATAAGTATTGCATAACGTTGGCCAGTTGATTATCATAATCTGCGGAGAATAGTCGTTAACTGCTAAACACAAAGACGCTGCTCTATAAAAGATTAAAGCACAAACGAACAGATTAATCAGAAATTTTAATATGCTACTGTATCTACTTAACGTATCTGTATAATAATAAGTTTTAACAAATGAGGGGGGGGAGGGGGGGTTGATTTTTAAATCGTCCGAGATCGACGTTTGGCCGCCTCTACTGTTATATTGTTATCTACAACATTCACTGTCACTGTAAGTTTCGCGTGTGTTTTATTGCTAGCCCAAAACGTTCATTTTGAGTGTGCGTTTATCTAGACAATTATAACGTCGATGCATAATTTTATTATTTTACTAGTATGTATTATATTATATGGATATGCGTGTATAGGTATATTGTACCTCTTGCCAGTCACTCGAGTGTTATACTAGCGGATTGTGACGAACACTTTCCAAATGGCCCGCGTGTTTATTATTCGTACCTGTATGTAATAAATATTATCATGTTCATTATAAAATGCGTATGACATTACACATCCATACGACACCGTGTTACTATTTTTTATAACGATTGCAGTAGCTAGAGTATATCAATATTGTTTTGGCATTTTGAAAGGAAAGTGTTTTACAGTTATATTATATATTATATTATTTTCATAGACAATTTATGATTCACAATAAGTGCAGTAGTGCTGGTATCGGTAAACTATTGATTGTATATAATAACTGGGTAGACATAATTTATACGTAATTTGTAGTTACCTATAGATGTACTAATGAAAATAAAAAACAAATTCAATTTATAAACATATGAACACAAAACATTCAATATAGCATGTAGAATGTATACAAAACTAAAATACTTATTGGCGTGACTTGTATAGTTTTAATAGGTGCAATAACCTGCAATAGTATCGCTATAAAATTAAATATTCATAGACATTTACGATTAATATTTCAAGACATTTTTAGATTTAGAAAATTATTTTAAATTTAATATAGATATAAAGGGAAAAAAGTAAATTAATTTTAACAGTTTTGACTGCAATTTTGATCTGTGATTGATGAGAATATAATATTGCGTTAGTCACACAAACTCCATTCCACTCATAAAAACTTAAAACACTTAAATACGTATTACTACGTTTTAAATTTAATTTGTAAGTAATGTAATTATGCTTTGAAATATAAAATTAAAAACCTATAAATTGTGATTTACGGATAGTTAATTTTTAAAGTAAAACCTAAAAACATTATGACTTTTTTTACAAATATTTTTTGTTATAACAAAATATTACGTAAATAGATATTTTCTAAAACATTATAAATACCTACCTATTTTTATTTTTATTATCTTATATAGTATTTATTCAATACAATTTGATACGAACTTGGTAATAATTACTAGAATCAGGTTTTTATGTTTTAAAATATTCTATATTTTTCGAGTGACTTCTGGTAACCATGACGAAGGTGAGACAAGTGAAAACATTTTTAAACATAGAATGCATAAAAAAGGTTATTTTTGCATATAAAACCATTAACATATTTTAAAGGGTTGAGGAAATACTCAAGTCATAATTCACAATTAATACAATATTTTGAAAGATGTTTGAAGATAAAATTACATAATAATACCTTATTATTTCTTTCTCTTTTTTTTTGTTTGAAGATTTAAGCATATAATATTATTATAAATTATGTTATCAAAAAAAAAAAAAAAAAATTGTTTCAATGTCAAAAAATATTTAATTTCGGAAAGGGAGTCAAGAACGTGTATTTACTATTTACCAAAGGTGATAGCATGCATAACGACAGTGTTATGAATAATTACAGTTACCATTCATCATTATAGGTAAACAATATACCGTGACACAAGGTAAGATAGGTTAATAGAGTAGTAATATTCATTTAAAAAGTATAGTTTTGCATATTTTTATTTCTATAGACGTCTCTTTGAATTAAGTGAGAACCTAAAATAATCTTTAAAATCAAATATTCACTAGTCCAAAATTCTGCATAGAACATCAATACATTTTAATATTTTATTAAAAAAACTACTTATCAATTATAAAATAAAATGACATTTGAAATGCTTCTCTATTTTTTAATAAAACGTTATTATCGAAGGTACTAAAATAACTAATTAAATTGATCATAATGTAAATTGTGAGAATACATGATTTTACGATAAACCAACCTACTGTAATTAATAAAGGATAGATAGTAGCTGATCAAAAAAGGGATATTACAATTTAACAAAAACTTTTATACGTTTTCAAGGTCTTGGTTATAAAACACAAATTAAATATATTTCGTCTGTTGTTTTATAACTGATGGTTTTATTTGTATTGTTATTTTATTTTACAAATGGGAAAAAACGAGTTAATGTATACATAGATAAGCATCAAGTACTCGAAGGAATAATGTTTTCTTTAGTTTTCTGTAGATTCTTAACGACTTGCATAGTAATGTTTATATTACTGTATAATGTTTGATTGACGTCATTTGAAACAATTTACATTTTTTATTTGTCTTGTCCAGATATTTGTTTTTCTATTGTCACAGATGTACAATACTAAATTGAATAAATAAACAAACCATAATGCAGTAAAGCTAGACTATGTATGTAGATTAAATTAAAATTGTAAATTATGTGCATGCGACGTTGTCATACGATGTCAACGATGCCTAGCAATGATGTTTCTATTATTTAATCCGTATTAGGTATTAGGTACAATTATAAGTGCAAAAATAGTTCTTTGCTGTATAATATACAAACACTATTTTCGGGTTTTCAAGTTGATATTGTATGACTTTTATCCTCATTACTATTTATGAAATAAAACATTTAAAATTATAAATATTATTTACTTCATTTATTTTTGAATTCTGTTTTATGTATTTCAACAAAGAATTTTTGTTCGATTATGTTTGATAGTTTTTCAGTGTTACCTATTATAAATTACCCATAGTAGTTGATATTAAGTATACTATACCTAACAATAATATGCAAATAAAGGTACCTGCATAGCTACATGGTGTAAAAGAAAGAACTGACAAATATAATTGAATAACTATATAATAAGTTTTGTTCTCATTAATATAATATTTAATGGGTTTTTTTTATTTATTTATAATATATAATTGGATATAACCGTATATCTAAATTAAAAAATATAATAAAAATAAAATGTATTACATAGTTTGTTTATATTATATCTACCAGTTATTTTTGTTACATTCTGTATAATACGCTTTATTGTTATGTCTATAAATATTAAAAAGCCAACGTGGATAATAAGTGATATTTTTTTTAAATAACTAATGAACATTTATTAATATTGAACTGAATACCTAAATAATATAAAAAAAATTAAATAAAAAAACTCATATCATTATCAGTTTGCTAGTACTTTTTATATTCAAATTGTTAAAACTATTCACAAATCAATTATAAATCATTTAACTGAGTTAAGTCTATAAATATGTACCTATATAATATATATTATAGCTATAAGCACAGCCTTTGAAATGGCTCCCAATTACCTAGGTAGTGTGTGGGTAGAATATATTTGAGAGAAATATTTGGTAGGTATTACTATTAATTTTATTGATATAAAAATAAAAAAATATGAACTTTGACCCTCTAAGAATCTAATATTTTGAAAATATTCAAAAACTTTAATCTCCACTTGGTTAACATGTTCTTACGATCGATCCTTATACGCGTGGAATCATGCAACTAGTGCTTACATACTATTATCTCTTCTTTGGAGGAGAAAATATTTTGTAATATTTTGTAGGTTACAATAATATCATAATGAATAACATAGATAATTATTCGTATCTACCAATGTACGTTGGTGATTATATGGAGGACAAAATATTGCATATGATGTTTACAATTACTTGCATTCTTAGGTGTTTTGATGAATTTATTTTTTGAAAAATAATATTTTTTGATTTGCAAAACCTAATCTGGCTGGCCTCCAAATCTCAATACTATAAAATAGTATCTTATTAAAAATTAATAAAATAATAGGTTTGTTACTTACCTACCTAAATATATAATTTGTACGGTTTTGAAGTACTCATACCTATATTATTCATACATTTTTTGTAGTTCTCCTTATTTTACCGCATAATATATTTGATGGTCATCTGGATATTGACCTTAAAATATTATAAAATTGTTCATTTTAATTAATTTTGTCTAGTTACAAATATGTGAACATTTTCTGATTTGGATAGATATTATAGAAGGTTTGTAAAACCATTGATTAAAATAATTTAAACATAGAGTACCTACTATAGTAATTATTAGTTATATACCCAAGACCAACATTCTATATATTTTCAATTTATCTAATAGTCTTAAGTGTAACTTATCACTTAGTATGTATGGTTTGCTACACGATAGTTCTAGAGTTAGGGTCATGTTTATTACATTTGTACGTTTTTATTGAAAAGAAAAATAAAAGCAAATACAATTTATTATGTTTATGTGTAATGTATATACCTACTTTAAAATAATTAAATGAAAGTTGGTAAAATGGTTAAAACATATTTTAATTGATAGGTCAACGAATTAAATTTTTTCGAATTTCTCATTTAAATCAATAAAGATTTACATATTACTTTTTTTTTAATATAAAAAAATAAAATCATAATTACATAATTACACAATTACTTGTAAGATTTATTGTGAATGTCTGTATAATTATTCAGTATTTATATATGTGTTTGTGAGACCTAATTTACAACGATTACATAACTGATATGCTATTTATATTTAATTTTTACTTCTCCAGCTAATTTTACCAGCTATTTTTTTTTTAACTAAATATTTATTAAATTAATTGGAAATTTAATTTGTATATTAAATTATAACATTAAACATGAATATTTTAGATTCGAAATAAAATAAATGTTATATTAAGGTCCATATGATAATACAATACACCAACTTTGATGTTTACATTTAATGTTTTATTTTAAAATCATATAAATAAAGATTACTTGTTGTTAATTTAAAAATTAAATTTATACTCAATAATAGTCTGTTAATTACAATCATAATTAATGACCTTGAATTTTCTCTTTTTGAATAATTTACACAGAAATAAATTTTATGGATTATAGATTATATAATATTTTACACTTATAGGTATATAAATATATCTGAAGGAAATTAACAAATCCTTGTGCAATATTTCTTTAATATATTTTAACTTTTAAGGAAATAATTTAAATATAATTATCGTTAGGTGCGTAACAGTACATTTATACACAATGATTTACAAATATTTTTAGACTATACTAACGAAGCGAGAAATGTATTAGTTTTAAATGCTTTTACGTAGATGTATTTTTCTTTGTCAACAGGTTTTTTATGTTCAGTTGCTAGGAAATATTTATGTAACACACATCTTATAGACCAGAATTCAAGTGGATATCAGTGGCAAAGAGATAATTCATCAATTTTCTCATCGTTTTCCCACGTGTAATGAACAACTATCGACAAATGCGGAAAACATCTAAAGAAACTTGAGCAAACGTTGGTTTTCACCACGTCTTGCTCAGAATTGTTTTGAATAATTAATTATTTTTTCTATCTTTCGGATTTAATATCACATCACACCATTATCTTACAAAGAGGCGAGGCGAGAGAAATGATATGACTAGGCGAGCGCTCAACATTTTATTGTTGTATTTTGTTTGTTTATTCCATATACTGGTAAATCTTGATAGTTAATGCATTTTACATTACGGTCTTAATATTGATTTTACTGGCAATGGAAAAATTAAAAATTATATCTTGGCCCATTATTACCTACGGTTAGTCATTGAAATAATAATTTATGTTTATATTATAATATAATTATATAGCTTGATCTTATGACTCACCAATTACTTGGCATTAATACACGTTAGAACAGTGCTGCGAGTGATTACCAGCTAAAGTATAGGTTTAAAATATAATAGTGGCGGCGTGAAAATTTTTCATTCTAACAATTTTAGGGGCCACCCATCCCCAAAATATTACATACATACTACCAACACGGCATCCACCCACTACCACCCACCTAAATTGCCATGAGATCTGGGTCTCATATAACCTTTTACATGCCACCGTTGAAATATAATAATACTTAAAAGTTCAACGATTATTATTTAATTGAACAGTTGGTTGGATTAGTTTTGATTAATGAATAATTGAAATTGCGCAAATTAATCATCGACAAACATATTATTAACATTATGTTATTAAGATATTAAGTATAATATTATATTTTTTGAGATGTTTCGATCAAAATCGAGGATCCTCATTCTCCAGCCACCACTTAAAAAGTTTAATTTTTACTGCGTATTTACGGATGGTTATATTGTTGAGATGTAATAAAAAAAATGTGAGAAATTCTCATTCAAACATAACGTTTTTACGTAAAAATATTTAGTATTACATTTAATCGTGTAATACACATAGAACACGCGCAATATGACAATGTAAAACGACGTGTAAAGAACACATTTGAGCAGGAAGCGTATTTTAATACACAATACTTTTACTAGTATTTTATGTTATAGAATATAATTCATTTTGTTATTAAATTATCAGTTTATTATTAATATTTAAGTATTTAACAGATGTTTATTATGCATAATGCACGTGACTGATCGTTCTTTCTATACGGTTCCGCCGCATCCTGGAGGTCGCCAACTTAATCCGATAATATATTTACTCCATGTACACTATGTCAACCACCCGCGGTCACTCAACATATTATTATATTTTATTATAATAACACGAACATACGCCATTGAAGGTGCAGATCTACGAAACATTGCGATTTTTTTTTTTCTAACAAACTAGTTGTCATTTTAAAATCACACAAGAAGTTAATTCCTGTATAACTACGTATGTATGGTTTCCTCAATAGTCTGGTGACTGAGTAAGGCTGTTTAAATTATGTACTTCTTATCATATATAATATACCTATGTATACACAATAATATATTATGTTTCATGTCTTTGAACTAAGAAGCCGAAGAGAATATCATTTTATTATTTTTTTGTGTGCGCAATAATATTTTTAAAAATATTTTTTAAATAGGTATGCATTGTTTTATTCAGTACAAACCTATTTACTAGATAAATAAATATTATGTTCCTTGCATTACTTATGTAAAAAGTTAAAAATGTACCGACAAATATTTAATAGTGTAGATTAACTATTTTCCAATTTGGTTTATCGTGGATAATTCTATGAGTTAAATAAAATTAAATAAATAATCAGTCATTGAGAATCGTAGAATCAAATTATTTATACAAGTTCTCATATTTGATCAAGTATGAATAAGTTAAAATATTTGTGATTAACAAAATAAATAATTTATTTTTACATTATTTCGGTTTTAATAAATTAAACTGCGCAATTATATAAGATGAATAAAAGAACTTGATTTTCATAGTGAAACCAAACTTCCATCTTACAAGGTACTAAAAACGCATTGATACAAAGTGTGAATTATCAAATTATCGATGGTACATTAAAAATATTAAATGAACGTAATAAATTTACATTTATTTTTTTTACCGACTCTACAAAACATTTAATCGATGCAGATATTTTAGTTGTGAATCATATAAATCTCCAAGAAGTCAGTACATAAAAATGTTTCTCATGACTTGTAAATCATAAGTTATGATAGTATTGCATTGAGTGGCTATGAAAGATAATAAATTGTATCAATAGATTCCTAAAGACTCGGGGAGGATTTTCAGCTTCTTATTTCAACCCTTTAGTTTGCTAAAGATAAGCTTATACATAAATTTTGTTTTGGCTCACAAAAATTGAATATATTTTGATTATATATAGGGTTGCCATTGGTTATAGATAATAAAATAATTGTCATAATTGGACACAATTTTCTGCATTAAATTATTTATTTATTAATAATTGACGGATAGTGTCCTTTGAATACGAAATAAGTAAGACATTTTAAATTTAAGTAAACATTAGGAATTATACATAATAATACAATAAAAATAATGAAAAAAGAAGAAAAAGAAAATACAAGATTACAAAGTAGTCTAAACAAAAAGAAAAGTAATTAAACAACAAAGGTGGGATTTTCATTAACCATGGACATAAAGCCTCTCAACGGTTCGCTTTTTATAATGTTGTTTTTGAATTGGTGAATACGAAAGAATATTGGTGTACTGGTAAAATATTTAGAAACTTTAAAGTTTATAAGAGATAAGAGGTAGAAGAGTCTATAGCATTAGATAACTGACCTCTTAGAAAAGTTATAACTAATATATGTTTACGGCTAGCTAAAGAGTCTAGGTCAAGAACCCTTGAGACTGCAGGAATATATTTTTTAATTTATGCTAATTAAGCTATTCTATATAAATGTTAAATTCAGTAATAAAAATAGCATATTATACAAATCAACAGTTTTTGACCAATTGGAACTAAATTTTGAACACATATTATTTAGGATCCAGAATTGGTCCTAGGTGTATAGAATAAAAGTCACGGGAACAGCAATTATATACCTATTAAATGCAAAGTGTATTGTTGAGGCTTGAAGAATCAAATAATAATCGACCAATTTTGACGATTCAATAAAGGTTTGGATAATAGATTGAACCAGTTAATTTATACTCGCTGTTAATAATATTAATATTATAACCGCATATTTGACTATTTTTGCTTGCAATCGGTTACGTAAGAAAAAAAATATTATTACTATTCGCCGCAGGTGCCCATCTCGGTTTCATTTATCATCGGATAATGCAGCTAGTTAAATATAAAAACACTGAGATTATAATTAAAAATGTTTTAAATTATAATAAAAGTAAAATAATTTATTTCTATTTATCTTTGGTAGTTTTTATTAAAAATTAAAAATAAGTAGGTGCTATTTATATAATTATATAAGTATACATTCGTTTAAACTTGCCACTCATCAGTAATCGCAATTAATTTGTCACGTTCAAAGTAATACGATTTCGTTTAGTTACAATTATTATTTTGGCACAGCTGTTCTATAAAGGTAAATACGATTGAAATTTATTAATAAAGAGAGATAAGAGTAAAACCAATATATACTGCTCCGAGGCGAGCTAATAAGTAATATATTACAGTGGTATTTGTTTTATGTCGAAGGTCCGACTTATTTAATTATAACAAATTTGTATTTTATACTTTATATAACTAGTCTAAATACAAGTTATTATAAAATATAGTAAGTGTATTATATACCTTGTACATAATACAATTATTTTTTAGTTCATAAATTTATATTAAATTATATCAAGGTTATAAATATATGTATAGCCATCATAATATTCATTGTAAAATTGAATAAAATTAAATAATTAATACATATTTAAAATAAGTTTGTTCAACCTATATTAGTTATGCTATTTTTATAATTATTAAAGCACTGAATAATGAAAGTACAATAAAAGGTTCGTAGTTTGTGATTATAGGCTGGTATTTTAAATGTTAAAATACGTGTGAACCATGGACATTAAAATGTTAAATAATAATTTGCATATCATTTATATGGTATTCATGAATAAATCAAATTTATATAATCACAATTAATCATATTAATGTAAGTTAACTAACGTAAAATTATTTTTAAAAAGTAAGTTTGTATAAACTATAACATAGTTATTTTTGTTTAATATGGCCTCTACTACTTCGAAATAAAATATGTATACCTATTATATATTGGTAGTATATAATATGTCTATAATCAAAAAATTAATATACATATAAATGAAACTTAAGCTATTCAAATAAATAACTTAAAATTAGTCTAAAATGTATATTATCAGGAATGCATCGATCATAAAAAATGGTCATTTAAATAGCCTATAAAATAGTGAAATATTTCAAGTTCATATGATAACAATAATTTTGTGAATTCTAACAAAACAATTAAAATCGTTATTTCTAATTTTCCGTTGCCCATAGATTTGCCTAAAAAAATCGCTTCTTCTAGCAAAATGTTAAAAATCTCAAAAACAACAAGACCACAATCGTATTAATTATAAATTTTCAAAAATCTGCTGTCAAAAACTATCATCTTGCATACTTATAGATATTTATTATTTACAATGTCATATTTCGCTTTTCCTCCTATTTCCATCTACATAAAACTATAGAAGTAAGCTGTTGTAACACGATACTTAAACCTGAGAAACCTCCAGACCGCCCAGTATTCAAAGTACACCTATAGATCAATATTAGTGCCATTGTTTGAATAATGGGTCTCAAAAACTTTTTCTGAAAAGATTCGCCTGTATTGCTCAATAACAAAACACCCAAAACTAAAATCCGATGTTTTTAAATAAAAAAATATAGGTCTTGGATATTTTGAAACATAAGTTTGGTTTCATTTAGGTTCTGGTTACCAATACTTTAAGGGTTTTTGGGTTCTAGAATCTGTTATATTTGATTCGGTTCTAGTCCCCAAATTCCAAATTTTCATACTAGATTTATTTAACAAACCAAACACGCATTGTTGAATTATAACCCCGGGACTGAACTTTATACTTAAGTTACGCATATTTCTTAAAGCCGTCTATATAGTGTATTGATTTCAAATTTATGAATTCTGGATGGTTTATTCTGTATAAATAATGTAGTCATCAGATGTAATTATGTTATCGGTGTATATTAAAAAATTATTACTGGTAAATATAATGTTAAGTTATGTATGGTATATTGAGATGAGTAAATTGCTTAAATAATATTTTATAATTAAAGAATATGGAAAATTAAATAAATATTCTAAGTATTTTAATCAATGTCTGTGGGATTCATGAAAGTTTTTATTATGCACCATAATTGAAGGTTAATTATTATACCCAAATATATTTTAGATTTTGTTTAAAATAATTTAACCACACAACAACGATTAGAATATAGCAACATTCTAAGATAGGGACTTATATATATTTGTGTATTATATAACGTGCCTAAGCCGGTACCGGAAATTAATTACCTATTCAATTATTTTTAATTTTTATAGTAATAAATGGGAATCAGGGTCATGTTACTGTCATTTAAGAGTCTAGACTTCCCGTGTATCGCATACTTATGCAGTCAACAGGTTTTCAATATAACCACTGTACCAAACTCCATACCATGATAATATAAATCATTTTATAAATAAAATAATGATCATTTTAAGTATTTATAAATATCACGTAAATACTCTACTAAAAGAATAATAAGTATGACATAAAAATTTGATAAACGACTAAAAATAGTCACTAAGTTGGGTATCTACTAAAAGTTTAATATAATTTTTTCTTTTCTATATATTTTCCTCAATAACTTTAAAACTTACACTGAAAACCAATTAAGTGTGAACTATATAAAAATAAAAACTTTAAATATTTATATAAATTGACTATTACAGATTTTTATGACATAAGAAGAAATATTTTTTTTGTTTTGAGTTTTAAGTAAACCAAAACATTTTATGATTTATATTAATATTATGGCTCTCGAATACAGTACCTAATAATATTTCAAAAATAGTAATTAGAATAAAATGATAAAATATGTTAACGTTGATACAATTCGAATATGAATTAAAAAATTGAGTATGATCAATTTTTATATTATTAATCAAAAAATGTTTTTTTGTAACGTTCAAAAGATTTTAAACCAAAGAAAGGAATGTAACGATTTTTATAATAATTTTAATGGCATTTACTATTTAAAATTTTTTCTGCAGAGATTTTAGTAGAAAAAAAAAATAAAAAGTTTCAATTATTAAAACTTTAATTTAGGTACTACAACTTAGTTCATTCGATAAAAGAGGCCATTTTTTATATTTTATCGAGTGTATAAAAAGACCTCTATAAATACTGTAAAAAATCGAAGGTTAAAACGTTTTTAATATACATAAATGTGGTTTAACGTAATAATAATTTACTATTGCTTTTAGACGTATAATAATAACACATCACATTTTATCATAATAATCCTCGCGCTAATGTTATCCCTACGATGCGGTTCATTGTATATTCTGCCTGGGTTCATAATAATACCTAAATTATTTCACAGTAGAACAAAAACACAGCACGTGACACGCGTGATATTATCTAAGATGTAATGCGTTTCATTTCTATAATTCTACGATTGCACCACCAAAGAAAGAATGGTGGGTTTTATTTTTTATAATAAAAATAGTGAATAGACACATAAGCCACAGGACATTTACCCTATAGACATATTATGAACAAAAAATGTATTCAAGAAACAGGATGAATAATAATTGCGTAATTTAATATTGGGAATACTTACAGTTATTGCTATACAAAATGAAATAATGTCTATGTTGTTTTATTAATTAGTTATTATCTAAGATGTATAGTACGATTATGCTTAAAAATAACATTGAAAGTTTATTGAATTATTGACAATGTTATCATTTTGTTTTTTTTTGTTTTTTTACATTTAATACAAATGTATATAATATGTACATATAAGTATTAGGTATTTTTATTCTTTATAACAATAAGTATTAAAAAAAACTTTCTGTAATATATCAAAATAATAAATAGTATAATATATAACATAATGAAATATATTTATAACTAGGCATTGCTAGATTGGCTAGTAATATATAAATATCAATATAATACTGTGTGGTAAAAAATAATAATTTGTAAAATGAAAAAAAGTACAAATATCTAAGTAATCGATTCTACTATGAAACAAAGTATTAATATCACATTACTTAGATTATTTCGATAATAACTACTACAAAATTTAAAATAATAGTTATATTTTTGTTCTCGTTGTTTGACTGTTTGTTGTGTAAAATGATTAAATTATTAATTGCTGTGAGATCTAAATTTAATTGTTTATTTTTAACAAAGCTTTTACAGCCATAACGATTAAATTCCATAATTGCGGAGGTTCCTTGTTGAAGTGGTGTGTTACAATATGCAATATGCTCGTCAAAATAGTGTAAGACACATTCTAGTTATTAATTCATTTGTTACAAGTAGTAAAAAATACAAATACAAAAACTACATATTTCATATTATTTACGGAATAGCTTTACACATACTTCAAAGTTGACAGGTTTCAATGTTTTATAAATATTTTAGTTTTTGTAACATGTAATTTATAAAACTTTTCAGTGGGCACCTACGTCTAATATCGTGGTTATCATTATAAAAACAATTTCATCTTTAGCATGTATTTCTCAATATTGCTTTTTCTTCTGATGTTATGGTCAAATAATGAAGCTATCAATATTAACAATGATAATTACAACACTAATATCAATGAACATTTTTTAAAAAATATTTCTCATCATTATTGTGATCGTTTAACAGGAACGCATGTTGTATTGCTGGCTGAAAAGTCTGCAGCATCGTTCTACAAAGTTTTACAAAGGTAGTTAATGGGACTTACAGCTTATTCAGTTTCTTATACTTTTTAATTGTCGATAATAATTCATACAAAATCATATAATTGTTGATAACATCATTATACATTTTTCTATTATGTAGTATAACTTATTAGTACCTATATACATTGTTTTCTGATAACTATAATAGTTATTGTTTATTAATTATTTCAGATCGTTTCATTCGACATTTTTTGTACATAGTACACTAGTCGGAAATGCATCATTAAGTGACTATTACGTCATTTATGTCAAAGATGAAACATTTTTTTTTGAAGAAAGCATTTACGATCATCGGTTTTGGCATACCACCAAGACTTATTTAATAGTTAGTGAAAAGAAATTGAAAACTAATACTATATGGCCACAAATCCAACGTATTTGGGAAACTTTCAAAGTTTTTAAGATTTCCTTGTTGAATTTAAATAATTTGAATGTCCTAAGGATATTCGATGATGGGTTTTATAAATACGTTACAGCTCGTAAATTGAATTATGGCATACAAAATGTGAAACATTATCCATTACGAGCGGTTATATTTCCGAGAATGCCGTCCATAATATTTCATAATGGCGAATGGACTGGACCGGACTGGAAAACATTGGAGGCGTTTTCAAGAAGAATGAATTTTTCTCTTAAAATATCTTTTTTTTTAGATCAATCCGGGTTTGGAAGCAGGTTTGTTGCTTTAGTTCACAATCGATATTGAATGCGTAATGTGAAATGATACTAATACTATATTATTATACTATACACCTAAGACACATGCCAATTATATACTGCATGATATTTGTTGTACTAATAACGAATACTATATATTTTATTAAAGTCATTCAAAAAAATTTATAATTTATTTAAAATATATTTGTTTTAGGAGATTAAATATCAATTTTAAAATGTTGTTATTACGTACAATTATTGTAGGTTAATGAATGGATCGTACACAGGTGTACTGGGTGAGGTGGTTTACGGCCGGGCAGACGTGTCATTTAACAGTCGTTTTCTGAACGATCCAATGATACAAAAGCCGTATCGGTACACCCTCACAAACGGTTTGGATTTCATATGTTTTATCGTGCCGAAAGCCGAAACGTTGACAAGATTGCAGATATTGTGGATGACTTTCACCGTTGAAGTTTGGTTGTGCGTGGCTGTTACATATGCGTTGATGACCAAGTCTTTTCAGCTTTATAATAAATTAAATTTGTCTGGTGGACGGAAAATATCTGATCCATTTATGACTAGCCTTCAGGTAAAAAAAAGAAAAATTACAATTTATATTAATATCGCGATTACATTACATTATTATGCTGATTTTAATGTATATGTGTTTCAGGTCATTCTGGGTATGGGCGTTTGTAGTTTTCCAAAACATATGGCTGGGCGCATATTGTTTGTATCATGTTCAGTGGCTTGTTTTGTTATTGTAATTCTATTCCAGGCATCAATGGTAACAAAGTTGAGCACAGAAACCAGTCAAAAAGAGATTGATACGTTAGAGGAACTCGATAAAAGTGGAATGGAAATCCGAACTTCATTGCGTTATGTTCGGGATGCTTTGGCGATATATTCACATACGAAATCTCTTGCAAATAAAATTGACTTAGAAAAAGATAGGCGAAGTTATATTGCGTCAAAATTTGTTTTTATTGCAAGAATTATGAATTTGAGTGTCTCAAAGTATTCAAATTTTATTGGACACTTTCAACAACAAGGTGTTGCATTGCACATAGTCAGGGTAAATTTAAATATTTATTATAAGTGCATGTGTTTTTTAATGTACAGTTTATAAACAATCAAAACTAAAATCAAATTTTAATGATAATAACACACAAATCTATAAGAAGTTCATAAAATTGTCAATTAATTTAATTTTTCTTTTTACGTGTAGTTGAACTAATATTTATAAAAAAGCTAAAATGTCAATCATTATTTTACTTTATTTTCATTTAATCTATTATTTAGATAATTAATTATTTATAAATAAAATCCAATATATTCTTTTAAAAATATTTTTGATTAAATCGAACCATTGTAGTTGTTCACAGACAATTGAGGGATAATTAGTTTGTTTGGTGGAATGCCAAAGTTGCTTAGCGGAGAGCGCTAATAATCACATAAATATAGTTTATAAACTGAGGTTTAAAACAGCTATTCGTAATATTCTGAATGTTTCATAATAAATCCAAAGTTACTTTATTTGATACCAGTACATTTGAAAATAGAAATTTATTTTTATTATCATTTTTGAATTGGATTTTTTGTCCTTCCTCTATCATAAGATACTTCTTAAATATAATATTTGTGTATTACTTATAAGATTTTTCTTTTAACTTATTCTGGTTGAAATTCAGTCAATATTTCACAATATCATAATGTTAATGATTTAACTCTTAAACACTTTTCTATTGGAGATATTTATTTAACTAAATGGGTTTGAGTTACATTTAGTAAATTTGTTTTTAAGCAGTAATACTGTAATTTTTATGATTTACTTATCTATAGTTTCATTATTTAATTGGTTGTTCATTAATTGCTATACGTAAACAATATGTTTTTCACTAACAGTTTAGTAATTAATATTTTTGTCATATAGGAATGCCCACTAAAATATTATCTGACTTATGCAATTGCAATAGACTTTCCGTTTTTGGACGAGTTGAATGATCTTCTTACACGTTTTCACGAAGCCGGAATTACTTACAAGTGGAAAACAGATATTCAAAAGTTAGAACTAGTTTATTATGAACCATTAAATTCTAATTCATCAAAAGATTTAAAAGCGTATTCATTGAATGATTTATGGTTTGCATTTGTTTTTCTATTCATTGGCTATACATTGTCAATGAGTGCACTGATGTTAGAATTTATTTTCAAAAAAATTAAAAACTAAAATAGATAAAAGATATTTGTTATTGACATACTTCAATAGCATACATTTACATTTTAAAGAATAGAAGATATTATATGGTTTAATTACCTATACAATATACGGTGATAAATAAATTAGGTACTTTAAAGAAAAAGTAATCAGTGATATAGAATATTTTATAGTATTTATTTACATGTAAATGTTATCATTTTATTATTAAATTCTGTAAGTCTCATAGGATGAGATTCTAAAAAACAGAGGAAAGTTTTAGTATTTGGTTGTAAACAGATCTACGGAGACCGTGCTTTTACACTCCTATGTCATACCTCTAAAATATTTTACTTACTAAACTGAACAGAATAAATAAAAGTTTAGTTCAATATTTTAATCATCCATTTAAAATTCAATGCAATATAATTAATATATCTTTTAAGTTTCATAAACATTGGCTTGAATAATAATTTATTTTTAATAATAATCGTTTAATGTTTTTTTTTTTTAATAAATTCTAACATCAGTGCAATCATTGACAATGTGTAATCGGAAGTTTACCTTCCGGATTTCCACTTTTGATAAATTCTAAGTAGTTATTGCTATATTTCGTAATGCACAAATATAATTCTTCAAATTGTTGTATACCTGATATAATACAAGTGTAAGTATCATTTATCACAGATATTTAAGAATTTACTTAGCTATTTTATATAAAATTATATTGATTTGTTTTATGCATTGATTTATAATTATAGAATCATATTAATTCATAGTAAAATATGCATATCTACGAAATATTTTATTATAGTACCCAAGCAAATATCTATTACCTATTCTACAATAACCTTCAAACACACAACTATTCAAAGAAATAATAATATTAAATAGTTTGTATTTAAACACTTAAAAAAAATTTCACAACAAAACTATAACGTCCAATTTCTGTTAATTTTAAATTCAAAGTGATTTATTGATATTATATTATTTTGTATAATTAAAAAAAAAAATAAATAAAAAGTATAACACTTAATATCAAGATAAATATTGTTGGTTTTATTATGCACGTAATTTGTTATTCTGCAATCTTTTTTAATTAAAAGGTTAAATAGTTAGTTGTACAACAAAAAATGTATTATTATTAATTTAAAATTTGGGTAGAATTGTCATTAAAAACTATGAATATTTTAAGTGTAGAATAATTTAATAATTAATTTGATTCAACAGTATTAAATAATAAATATTATATATAATATACTAAAAGGTTAATATATTAACAGGAAGGGAATTGAGGTATATATTACCAAACATTTATAAGGAGTTCAATATAAGCAATTTTCATGGTCTCTGTAAGTAAGGTACATGATCAATAGGGCGTAGAATTTTATGTAATAAAAAGTCAAAATATGTAAATATTTATGTTTTTATTTTTGCCAAAATATTTATTAAAAAACTTGAAATATTTAACAAAAAAAATCAATAATTTATATTAATTTTTATTTATTGATCAATGGTCATATAAAAAAATTACTTTATGTAAATTTAACCATATAATAGGTTTATTGTATAATTTTTTTTTGAAATTGTAATTATTCATCAAATCATCATATTTTTGGCTTCTTGGAAACAATTGAATACAACGTAAATTTAGAGACTTTTAAATTTAAATATATAGCGGTTAGGTTCTCAAAATTAACTTGTAGCGGCAGTAGGAACATTCAGTGTCGAATGGGGTATATTTTATACTTGATACATCAGATGTTGTTAATTCAAAAATAAAAATATCTATTGACGTGTTTTCATTTTTTTTCAGAAGAATAAAAATAATAATTATTCAAAATTTCCAAGTAACAATATAATTATTTTAATAAAATTAAAAATTATATAACTATGAAAATATGAAATATTCAAGAAAAATGTGTGTATTTGTAAAATATTTAAAAAGATGTATTTACATCAAAATATGTGAAAATGTGTAAAATAAAAAAATCTCATTTTATTCAGGGTGTTATGAAACGTGCTTATTTTTAATAAAAATTATGAAATTTGTATTCAATAAATGTATGTATTTACATAAAACTCCATGCCCTAGTGATTAATAAAATACATGTGTAACTAATAAAATATAATTAACTGTAGCATATGCAAAATAAAAGTGTTCCACACGAACACTCTCGTGTCAAAAACGTGTAACTATTTATGCAATTTCCAAAAATATATTTGAATTCGTTAATTTATTTAAAAACAATTTCCTTCAATTATTAAATATTTTATTCTAATATTATTAAAGTTTAATAATGTTGAAAAGTTTAAACTGCGAAAGAGGTAAATTTCAAAAAAAAGAAAAAGACAATTTCAAGTAAAAATTATACTATTTAAACTATGTTTTTAGAAGTTTTATTCAATAAGTACTAAGATAGTCTGTACAATTTGCATAAGGTAGTCCATTCAATAATTACTAAGAAAGTCAGTATAATATTGGCATAAGGTATGCTTATTTTGGCAATAAACACAGCCGGGATCGAATCCCCTTAATAACCATACAATTCAAACCATCATAGTACATGCAATTGTTAGGTGGTAACAATTAAATTGTTGTTAATCACTGTTGGTATACGGCGTGTAATTGTGTATCGGTAGGGATAGATTTATGCTAAACGGGGGAATGTGAAGGAATTGAGATTCTAGACAAGACACTCAGTACAGTTTAACGCATATTTATAAAAAAAATAAATGTAACATAAATTATTTTACTTTACCGATGATCTGGTATCAACAATATATGGAAAAAGAGATGAAACGAGTCTAGTTCAGTTGAAGTATATTAGCGTGATGAATGATTATTATAATAGATTTTGTTTAATAATAAAAATAGTTATACTTATTTATGGTGGGACTCTGTGATATTACAGAATGAATGAAAGATGACACGTGCGTCTGTAATATATATATATATAAAGTATATAATACTATATGTAATATTATAATTATAAAAATATGAAAACTGTAATGGTGAGAAACATTATTACAATATTATCTTCTAAACCTATGCCGACTTCAATGCTAGTATAATTTAAATTTACAAGGGTGCAGTGTATTATAATTTTATCGGAATAAAACAATCGATATAACAAACGTTAATAGCTTTGTTAATTATTTTTATGTATTTTATATCTTTTTAATATATTCCTAAAATTCCTAATATATTGCAATAGTTACAAATTAAAATTATAACTAAACACATTAAAATTTAAATCTATTTAGTACAAGTTTATATTATAATTCCTCTGACTTTATTTTATGAATAAAGCCTTCACATTATTATTCTAGTGAAAATCATTGCTATCACAACTAAAAAAAATATTTATTAGAAATAACAATTAAAAATATTGAAATATTTATTTTATAGATTTTCTTATTAGTTA
This sequence comes from Pentalonia nigronervosa, assembly GCA_014851325.1. Taxonomy (NCBI): domain Eukaryota; kingdom Metazoa; phylum Arthropoda; class Insecta; order Hemiptera; family Aphididae; genus Pentalonia; species Pentalonia nigronervosa. The sequence continues at coordinate 110,471 of JACXSJ010001178.1, forward strand.
GTGAAAATACTACTTCTAATGCAAAATATACAGAGGTCAGTGAGAAAAACAAGCAGGAGGTAATGCCGCCTAGTCCCGAATAATAAAATAAAAAAAATTTTTGATACTCTACAAATCAATGTTCTTATTAAACACATAGTTACTATCGTTATATAGTGTACGAGTTGAATAATTAATTTTCTTTCATTGGTATTATTTTGATTATGAAGTTCATCTGGACTAATTTACAATTGATTTTGCAACCGATATTATTTTGTAGCTTGTATGAACGGCCTGAAAAAAATAACATTGTGCTGATAGTACTTAATACAATTATTTAAAGTATAATATCAATATTATTTGTATTGTACATAAATTAATGTTAAACAATTTTAAATTAATTGTACATACACTTGTGAATAATTGTAAATTAACAATAATATTTGTTGATACTTTAAGTTTAAATTTGTTTGCATTATTAATTTGCATTGTAAGCAATAATAATTTCTTGAATTTAAGGCTCATTTCTGTCCAATTGCAATTATATAAAGCGACATTTATATTATCAATCTGAAATAAATTTATATATACGTTATTATATTGAAATACATTATTTAAACTAAATAATTATTATTTAATAATATATTAGTATTTTTTATTCTTATTTCTTTGTTAAAAAGATATGACATAAATTGTAAATTGAATAAATATTATATTATATATGGCTATAATTCATCAAGTCTAATATAACTAGATACAGAACAATCCAAATTATGGGAAAAAAATGTTCAAAATTATTTTTTCACAGATCACCTGATAATAAAAATTTAAGAATTAAAATAGATTTTTTGATTTTAATACTTACATATTTATCGATTAGACTGAATAAATAACATGATGAGAAAAAGTGAACTGTGTTAAGTATATGACCTGAAATAAACTTAATATTTTCTGGTGATGTCAGTGGTACACCTTTACTCGAATTCTTAAATTAACAAAAAATAGTTTTAGTTTAAGATGTTGATTTTAATTATTATTTAATAGAATATTACCAAAATAATTATAAGAGGAATTAATGACAATAATACTGCTTCCGACGTCAATTGAAGAATTATAAAAGGACTTAACACGTCATAAATTTCATGAATTTTCCTAAACAAGATTTAAGTAAATATATTTTTGGTATTTTCATAACATTTT
>JACXSJ010001179.1:0-45009 GCA_014851325.1 Pentalonia nigronervosa
TATATATATATAAAATGTGCACAGAACACGGAACGATGGTCATCGTTACAAGCGTGATGTTTTTTTTCGGAGAAAAAACTTTTCGTAGGGGAAAAATATCGTCATCCGGGGTGTTTTAATCCGTTCGTGGTAGGTTTCAACGCTTGCGTCGTGGGTGTACACTTTGGACAATAAATTAGAACGCCGAGTCGAAGGACACTATAAATAAATACTCAGAAAGACCTTTTGGCCACTGCAGGCTACAGTCTATAATACACAGTGGTGTAGTAGTGTACAAGTCGTGCAGTTGTTCGCGTGACACAGGGTGGCGGTAAACGGGTATAGTCGTTATTTGAACGTACGCACGTGGTGTGTGTGTGTGTGTGTGTGTGTGTGTGTGTATGTCGACTCGGCGGCGGGAACGAGCTTTGTTTATCGACTCGTGTACGGAAAAGAATAATGTCGGGGGTGGATGCGAACGAAATGCCATTGTACGTGCCGAGTACGTGCTACAACCTAACATACAAAGTTTCGTCTTATTATATTGGTTACGGGAGCGTCTCGCCATAACGCGGGCAGGTTATACGGTCGCGGGCGGTCGTCTGATTTCGGTTTTTCGGACGAGCGGAACGAGAGGGGGAGAGACACTTCTGGTCTTATCCGCGGAGATCGGACGCACTAAACAACAACGCCACCGCCGCCGCGACCGTACCGGCCATGCTTTTGTACGCGATTTACGTGTGTGGCGGTGGTGGTCGGAGAGATAGATATAGGTGTATATTGTATTGTATTGGAAGTTAGACGCGCGTTGTCGTCCCGCAAACACACTTTGTCACGTGGGGGGCGGCTTTCCGAGTTGTTCGCCAACAATCACGGGACGGCGGAAGGAGGCCGAGACGTGGCCGGGACCAAAAGTTCGCGCTGATTTCCATTCACAAATACTTATACACACACACACACACACACACACACACACACCAACGCGCAAATCACACACACCCCATTTTCCACCAATATAAATCTTTAACGAGCTCCGATTGTCATTATCTGGAAAGTTCGGGGCAACCGACACGCCTATATACGACGACGCGAGTCCTAAAGCCTTTTCCAACTTTGATTTCGCCACACGATCCTCGCCATAACCCTACACACTTTCATATAATATATATATATATATATATATACGTATATAAGTGTGCAATTTAGGTAAATCCTTGAAACACTCGACGTGTACTTACTTGTTGTACGGTAAGTTATAAATTAATCGGGTCAGTTACACGCGGATAAGAGGAACACTGTCACAACTACCACCGTATTTCACACACACACACACACACACACACACACACACATATACAGACAAACTTTTTTCATATTATAGCATTGTACCTTGTGTTTTTTGTGGTGGCAATCTATGCACTTAAAGTCCGGCGATTTGCGACAAGGATTTGTATGCGGTATTAAGTATTCTATCCCATCACGAATTGCGTTTCGATAACGGTGAAAATATCGTAACAAACGAATAACTATTGCTTTGGATTGTTATTGGTTTTTTATACAAACATAATCATGTTCGACAAATAAAACGAATTTTTTTTCCATAAAAAAAAACATTGTATTTGCTCAACGCGTGTTTGATTTTGCGTATAAACTTTTAATTGCAAACATTTTTTTTATCTTCATAAAAATATTTGCAGAGAATACTAAGTAAATATTATAAATAAATACATTATTTATTTTTTACTTATAACATTTAAAATACACATAAACACGTACTATATATTATACTCATAGACCTTATAGTATAAGGTCTGTGTATACGAGTATACTCGTAAATGAACTATATGTTTGATACAATTAAACTGTTACCTATATAAAGTATACATAAACATAACTAATAGTAATAATACATGATTGTTGTTATTCCGCTCGCTGTACGTGATTATCTGCATTGTTGTTTGCCATAGGTATTTCTATAGATCATGCAATAATATAAAGTACAAAAATATATTTAGAGTTTTTTACCTGTGCAATAATTAAATCCCAGGAATTTATATCTATATATATGATTTAAAAAATATTATATATTTACACTTTTGAAGGCTTTAATTACGTATTATACTTTTGTATGAGTTCCGATGTTTTTCATTATTAAATTACCTGGAAATATTTAATTAAAATATGTAATATAATATGAAGCCTTTTACGTACAAACAGTTTTATACGATAATGTATATTATACTTATTATACTATAGTATTATTATACATTATCATATATACTATATACATTCCTGTTAGGTGGATCATAATGAACATTTTTTATTCAAAAAAATTATAAATATTTTTTGTTTTAAAATGTCATGTTTTTTGCAAACTCTAAAAATGATTAATAAAATATAATATCATCGTGTTAAGTGTAAATATATTCTAGTCATTATATTAAATTATTATTTTATGAAAAATCACAAATAATAATGTTGAGATAAATCAAATAGTAGGTATAACAATATCGTAATAAAATATAGAACATAACTTGAAGTAGATTTGCCAGGATAATATATTTTTGCAATAGAAAAATTGATTAGGTTGAATTTTTTCCATGTTTATATATTTTAAGACCTTGGTGAGTTTAATATGAGAAATTTATTCATTTTATAATACTTATTTCTCTATTTTCGCATTTTTAAGTAGTTATTTATTTTAAAAGCACAACAAATCTCATAAAGTTATCGATTTGGACTTTAGAGTACTATATAATTGATACTTTGAAGTATGAAAATTAAATTTATTGATTTTATGAATAATTTCTCGTTAAGTAGCTTAGAAAATCCTCAATAAAAATAATTTTATTTGATCTTCTCCAGGCACTCAAAATCACTTTTCAAATGTTATGATTTATCATCGCTTTCTAATTTTTCTACTTATAAATATAATAATATAAACTACTACAATTTAAACTTATCAAAGCAAAACAAATATTCACAATTTAACTCTATACGGCTTTTTAAATGTAATTTGTATTGCATTTATATTTTCAACGTTTTTTTTTAAAACGTTTAATAGAAAATACTTTTAGTTAAAATTAATTTTTCCTTTAGCTCAAAAAGTTTTGATCAATATGTATTAATTTTTTTATGAGTAGCTTACTTAAGAAAAAAGTTACACTTATGTACAAAATGGTCTATTGGACAATAAAACTTTTTTAATTAAGAACTAAACATAAAATATTATACAGCAACAACTCAATAAGAAACAAAAATAACATTTTTTCTACAGTTAAATTCTGTTTTACCTATAAGTTATAACACTCTAATAAGGTTAGGTAATATAACTGCGGCGTGTTTTTATACGGCCGATTAAGACCCATGCCCAAGACCTAACGTGCTTATCTTTCAAATCTGGACAAACGTTGATGATGAATACTTCTATTCTATGTGCATAACAATAATTAATATGCACACCACGAAGAGTTAAACTAGTTTGCTATTAAATTGTTTTACTCTTCAAAGTGTACCATAAAATTGAGAATGACCTATCAAATATAATAATTATAATACACTTTCTATTATATATTACTCTTTAGTTCGTTGTCGTTTAGAATATAGATCACTTATCTGGGCAGCTGATAACAAAAAAAAATCTCGGACACATTACAATCTTTTTAAAACAACTTTCTTCAATTTTTATGTCATTCTTGTCAAAAACATAGAGATAGACGTTCAGATTATAATGAAATTCTAATACATTTTAATATGAAATCACCTAATACACATAGACCTACAATTATTATTCTTATTTAAACTATTAAATAACTAAATTAGAAAGAAACAATTTTAAATTCGCCTCAAACCTATAATTAAAAAAAAACAAAATTTTTCTATTTAAATAATTGATCTAATAACCATACTAATCACTCACCAGAAAATATTCTTATGAACGTAGGGAACCTCCTCTTTGATATAGGCTTATTTATTTCTAACAACATTAATAATTTTAAAAATGTATTCAAATATTTATAATAATACTATTTCTATATTATGTTATATAGTTAATCACGAACCTACTTAGTAAGTTAAAATAAATAGCTTATAAATAGCTCTTGTATATTACTGCACGACGATTGACGGCGACATGACGTGCGTGATGTTATGCTATTGTCAACAACCATGGTTGTAGCTGCTATTGGATTAATGAAAGTTTTCAAATAAAACAATAATATTCAGTGAGTACGAAGAAAAAAAAACAAAAAAACGGAATACTTTACATGCCGTCGGGAGAAATATTTAATCTGCGTTCATTGTATATATATGCATATAATATACGCATACACGTACAAAGAGTCCACAAAAACGGGCGAACGGAAAAGGGGAATAGCTAGCACAAATAATTCGAAGTTTTTGAGATTCGGTGGGTGTTTTCCAAGAGGTTTGTTTATGCATCCAAAATTCACAGCGTTCTCCGGGAAAAAGATAAATGTTTTTAATCTTAAATTGACCCGGAGATTTACTCTTCTTATATTTTGTTTCCACGCCGCTGAACTTTTGTTTTCAATCAGCTCTACACTGGATTCGTGTACTATTCTTGTAAGAGAAAGAGATACTGCCGGAACAGTTCGCGGACCGTTTGTGCAGTTCTGGGGGTGAGAGGTAGAGGTATATTCTCCTGCAGTGATTTAGGACACGACCACAAGCGTGGAGGTTTATTTATGAGTCCATCCCACCCCATTCAACGATACAATATGTATGTATATATTATTATTTCACTATAGTGATTCGACGGACGCTAAAGAAATGCCTTTTAACGATATTTAATCCAATTGATTTCTCCGTTATCCCCGCTGCCAGCGTTCCCCCCATTGATCGGATTCACCGATTACGTGGAAATTGATTAAAAGTCTTAAATCCATTTTTGTTTTTTTTTTCATATACACAAAACTTCAATGGCTTGGTATTAATGAATAAATAACTGATAATTCCTGTATACAATTGTTATTGTTTTTTATCATGTCTTTTGAATATAAAATTTGAATACGCGTAGTAAGTACGTACCTATCTATGTATCTTTAATCTGTATGAAAACTTACATTTATTCGTGACGCACATTGATTTTAAATTGAAATAATTCGATTATCTACGTATATAAATTCGACCTGTTATAAAGTTTAATTTCTAGACTAAAATATAATTTTCGAAATATTTATTTTTTAAACTTAAAAATCAAAAATTAATAACAATCACATTTGATATTTTGATTACGGCTATTTTTTATAAGTATTTAACTGTCATGGTTATACCTCCGCAGTCTACAATGATTTATCAGAGATCTCAGTACATTATTAGAAATTCAATTTTTTTTTGTGGGTTAACATTTGGATTATAATTAAAATAAAAGAAAAATGTTATTATTTTGTTTATAGTATTAGATGACCGGCCTCTCGCAAAGGTTTTGAGTGTTAATTAATTTTATAGGTACCTACTCAGTATACTAAAATCTAAAATATGATACTGAATGCAGTATTATAAATTATTATGTTTTTAATTAGTAAAGGAACATATTATTATTCTTAAATAAATTAATAAATAATAAAGTATATTATTATAAAAATTACAAAATATACACGGCTTTTCAAAAATATTCTATATTAGGTTATTAGTTATTATTTATTTGTGTGGATATATTATCAATATGTCATACATTTATTACACCATGCCTGTAGAAATTGTAAAAATAACGTAATAACTTTTAATATTTTTAGCTATATATTTAGTATTTAATTAATCTACTTAAATGTAATAAGTTAATTAGTACTTACAGATAAATTATAGTAAAAATCATAATAAGTCTTATTAGCAAAGGCGTAACCCCAAGTCAACAAAATATTGTGTCATTATTAATAACAAAAATTTAAATTTAGCACATATGTATTAATGTGTTATAATATGAACGTAATTATATAAATTAAATATATTTATCGCATAATAATTATGGATAATTCATTGAAAAATAATAGTTAATAATATATCTTCCCTTTGAATTATATAGATAATGTTACATAATGCATTGCAATTATATAAAATCATATCTACGTATTAAATAAAAACTATTTAAATTGTAATAGGTGCAATATTTCACAAAATATTTGTGAAAATACTTCAAAACTTGTTTATTAAATATGTATAGTATGTACTAGAAATATTATGACAATATGAACACGAATCTAATGTACACACATTTAACCTATACAAATAAAGATTTGCGTTATTACGGTACAACTTTATGTATAGGGTAACGGTATGAGAGAAAAAAAATTATAAACAGGTATTTTTATATATATATATAACTTATACATGTGGTTAGGAGACCGACACGGTAGAGAAGTTAATATAGAGGGTAGAAAATAGTGATTCGAGTCAAGGGGGACGTGAAGGCCAGGGATAATGAGATAAAAAGTTGGGTTGGCTCAGGGGACTCTAATGCAGGAGATGTACGAGAGTAATTGCCACATCTGCCGGTGTTGTCCCTTTCAAAAGTCAACAGGCAACCAGCTAATTTCCCAAGAGGTAATAACTACTATAGCACCACAGTAAAGATTTTTCTATTACGCCGTTCTTTTGTCCCTCATTTCTCCCACCGGCCATTCCCGTTGGCCGTATCAGTGCTCACTACTCCCGGCCTGCTCATAGTTCTTTTGTTCGGAGTTTTCCGACCGCGTTGGATATGCCATTAAGGGGAAAAATGTCCGCAAATATGACCCGTGGTGAAATCTGCGACGATACAAGCGAAATACGGTGGCGGCGGAGGTGGCGGCCGTGGTCGTAAAGTGATAAACACAGTTTAAATTCCATATTTTCCCGCCCCAGCATTTTGTGCTTTGCATTTACTTTACACTAATTCCACTCCGAAATAAAAAAAAAATAAATGTACTCACGATTTTTTTTTCATTTCAAATGATACTGTCAGTTGGTAAAACCTTATTCATATCTAATATCCACCTAAATAGTGTCACATGATATAACTGCAGTGTGACATAGTGGGCGTTTCTAAAAAGATTAAATTTTCAAAGCGCTATTATCCATAACAAAACATTATATTATCAAAACCAAAGTTATGATTATTCAAAATTTGTAACAACAATAACGTGTTTGTATATTTTACATTTTCGCACAAATATTTTGTAAAAACAAGTCGTTTTTATAATGCATTTGTCTGTCACACGCGCTGTTCACATTTGAACCATTTGAACGTAAGTCGGTACCTTATTTTAAATACAAATTCAACTCGTGTACCTATGTGTGTAGAACGAACAATATTATGAACAAATAGTGTATTAGTCGTGTTTCTCAAATTCCGTGAGATAAGGTAACAGCATGGACTCTTGTTATTTTTATAATCATAGAATTAAAATAATATTGCGTTAAAAAATTATGTATTATAAAGTTTGCAACTAGTCTTGGTGACAACGAAATCAATTTTATGAAAAATATTAGAATATATTTATATACGCACCAATAAAGTATTAGGCGAAGTTCATAGAGCAGACGTATTTCTTTGTCCGATCTACCTGGATATGGGTTAGTCCGGCAGTTGCGCGTTACCTTCATTGATTATTTATTTCAAACAAAACCTTTTTATGAGATTCGTAAATGTTGATATAAATTCAAAATGACCTTTGTTTTAAATTATTTTATGACGAATATTGCACATATGCGTATACGGTCGTACGCATATGAAAAACGTGGACTTCAGGTCATAGAAAAATAAATTTCAATTTGCTAGTCTCCTCTCGGTTAGGTAGTACAGGTAGACAACCTCTCTCGCTCCGTTCTCCCTCACTCTGTACGTACCTATATGATATATATATATATATATATATATATATATATATATATATATATATATACATATATTCGTGTACAAAAACAACAAACACGAACTATATAGCTGGTGCGAACAAAAGGCGCGTTCCTGCCACCTCATGGGAAATCCAAACGGAACAGAATGATGTTTTAAAAATTCATGCTGCCCCCAGGGGGGTCCGACGGCATACCATTCAATTTCGAAATACACACCCCCACTCGCCGAGCTGGTCGCTGCCGAAATAATAATAATAATAATAATAATAATGATAAAAAAATTCCCCTAGCAAAAACGTGACGTTTTTGAATACTTAATGCGTCCCGCACACTATGCACACGTATATACCTAATAATGTTCCTCCGCGTATATATAATATTATATAGTGCGCCGTCTCTTATATACACGCATAATGTATATATATATATATATTGTATACGTGTATTTATGTATATATTGTATATAGGACGATATCCGCGTAGACTTTAATCATATTATTATTCAAACTGTACTGACCCACTACTGCACGACAACGATGGAATTCATACACCGCCGTGGCATAAGTAACATGCACGCGGAAATGTTGTTATGCACTATATCCACTCGCCACCGCCCTGGGTCCCGGTGATAAATGACAGGCCGTACCTCCCTTAGTCTTACTTATTTATTGCTCATATCCATCATGACTTTTGAAGTTATTGCGGACGCGTCGAGAGAATAAAAGTAAGGAAAAAACACGCGACCCGTCTTTGCGGGATAAATAATGCAAGACCTATGTTGAGGAGGGACGGTGATGATGAAGCGAGGGGCGGCGACGGGCCAAAGTTTTTAGGCGGGCACGTCGCGTCTTTGTCGCCACTGCCGCCGCCGTCCTCTTATACTTTCATCCATCCCACGCTAGCCCCGCACGGTACGTTTCTCCGCGGGTGTCACAAAAAAACGAGTAGTATTCTTTTTGAAAAATTAACGTGTCATAATTTTTGTTCTTTAACCAGACAACGGGGAGCTTATGCATTTATGTATTTTAAAACATATATACGTCCGATCGAAAACAACCGACGACGACGATATTATAATGTCGTGTTGTTGGCGCGCACGGTGCTCGTTACTCAACGACTACCCACCCTTCTCCTTGCGCAGACAACCCCAGTGTGGGAAGGGGGTGGCGTACACGACGGAATTTCGATGGTTACGTCCCGAATAGGGTAAATGTATTAATACGATAGTTCCGGTATGAAAAAAAGGCTGGCGACGGGCCCCAACTTTATTGTTTTTATAACAACCATCATCGCCGCCGATCGTTTCAGTCATGACGTCGCGAACCAGGGGACGAACAAATTATTATTGCACTATGTTACGATGATAATATTATGGATGTGGGTGGAATGTGATGTTATCTAACCCAGTGCTGTGTATAGATAAATTGGTGGAAGGGAGGGGGGGTTGAGAGATTAATTGTAATTTATCACTTTATATTTAGCTTGAAGCACTTATAAAATCGCTATCAATAACTGCGATCATTAATATAAAATATATACACGTAATACGATGTAGCTTTTAAGTAGTTTAGCATTTTGTTATATTGTATAAAAGCGTTTTCCCGGCAGCAGTAAAACGAAATATTGACACAGAGTATAGATAATAGTATTATGTAATCTATTTCATATGATATTACAATTATTTAAAGCGATGAGTTGGATGAATTTAAACTTTTTATTTTCGCGAATAACCGTACCTATTTTTTTAAATATTTTAATCATACGATCTGCAGGTATATTACACTGCAAGTTTTTCGCAACAAAATCGAATTTATATTTTTTTGTTTTCTCTATATACGTTCGGACTACAGGTGGTTTTTTGGTATGGCGTGTCAATTTATTTTATTCTGTTTGAATTTATTTAGTCCAATGTAGTTATTGCCGTTCAAAAGTAATTTCTCGTTAATCCGTGTTTCAAGTAGTTATTTCTTGACATTGTTTTACTTATAGTAGTTTTACATTTTGTTATTTAACAAAATGTGTTTTTAGGGATTTTAGTGTTTACATTATATTTTATAGAATTAAAATTACAAGAACTGTTACTAATGAATAAGTATAATTAATATTTAAAATTAAAATTAAAAATACATTAAAATAACAATAGAAATGTTTTATGAAATTATTTTACTGTTTTACTATTCTATTTATTTTTAGTAACATTAGTTGATTGATATTATTTCTGTAGACAAATGTGTTTCGACGATTATGACTTTTATTTAATAATTATAATAATAAAATTACGTGCGTCTATTTACTTGATCTACTAATTAGTAATTACTATAGACACACTGAATAACTATTATTCTATTACACTTTTATTTTAATTTTAAACCACTTCAACAATATTTAATTTTTATAAGGTTAAATAATACTAAAATTGTTAACTATTTTGAGTACCCAATTACACATTTTAATTTACCTATTGTATTTTTATTTGTATAATGTATTTAAAAAACTCGGAATTATTTTATCGCATTCGATATCATACTTTAAGAGACCGATATTATTCTTCACGCACCTACTTAAATACCAATAATAATGACATATTTTGAATATTACAACCTTTTATTTTTGAATTTAAATTTATTGTATAAACTATATATATATATATTTAAAAAAAAACACTATATCGTTTGAATACTAGATACTTTTTGATGATCGTATTATTCTTTTTCTCGGAAATTATTCCAGTAACGTTGCAGCTTTAATTGCAACAGCTAATTCGTATTGCACAAACCTAGCACAGGAGAGGGCGAATTTGAAGAAATTAAAAACCGTGATCGGACTACTCGAGAGGTATCTCGGAAGTAAAGAAAAAACCGCTGTTTCTGTACACTGAGCACATTTCCGGCGAACAGGATCCAGAATACAAATGTACTGATCGGAAGTACCGCATATTTTATCACTGAAATTCGTCTAATTCGATTATTGGAGCTATGAACTCATTTCCATACCTAATATTATTATCCACACCATCGTATAAGGCATATAAAGCTGATATTTCTTGTAGCAGTATCTTATTTTATTAAGTGTATATTAAAAAATAAAATAATTAATATTTTGTAATATTATTAGCAGGTTGTTAATAATTTTTTTTAAGGGCATTTAATATAAACAAAATAAAATTAATACGATGAATGAGTAAATTGCAGATGAGAACTGCAGATATTAAAGGTTAAAATAAAAAAAATAGTAATGTCTTATAATAATAATAATTTTAACTTAACAACAAAATACAGGATACTATTGCACTTTTATTTCTAAGGATATTTTATTGTAATATATTTATATTGCTATTAAAACCTAATTCATTTTCCTACAAGTGATACGCGGTAGGTTAAATTAATTATGCTAATTTTATTTGTTTTTTCTGAAAACATAACATATTAATGAATTTTCAAAAGATTATCAAACCACTCATACTCATGTAAATTACACTCGACATTTCCAGCAAATCGCTTCAAACACAATGTGCATGCTAATTGCTAATTTGTTTGCTTATATATGTTTTGATTTCCTCTTGTCTAACCGCCACCAGCTGGCGATCATTGAAATGTTTGAGATGTGGTATTCGTAAATCAAAGTCTTGACAGTTTTAGTCGTAAACGATGATATAGTTTGAATGATTTTCAATAATTATTAATGACATGTCATTCGCAATATCTATGCTACATGGTAATAATTGAATTAACTATAGCGTATGTATTATTGTAAATCTATGATGAGTAAAGAAAGGTAGACACCCAATAAATAAAAATGTTATAGATACTTATCCATTCACTTTATGGTCGCTTTACGTCTCTACTACAAATGAACACCATCGACTCAAATAACTTATCAATACACATGGCGATTTGATGTCCGATTATCAAGTCCTATATTTGTCCAAAACCGTGAAATAAAAAAGATAACATATTTAGTGTAGACCTTATTATAGTGTCGAAATATAGCTTAACTGTCAAATATAAAATCGTTTCACCACACGAGCAATTCAAATAGGTATTCATAAATATTAGTATGATAATATTATTAGAATTATTATTAAATACATCAATACCGATCAGCCAGATTTCAATGCATTTGTGTGTATAAATAAATTATTAAATACTACAAAGTTATATATATATATATATATATATATATATATATTAGCTGAATATTGAGGAGTAAAAAAAGTTGAATACAAAATATCTTAAAGACGATTATTTTATTCAACTTTCCCAGACATTTCAATCCACTAAACTCGGGAGGACATTGAAATGAAAATTCGTGTCCCGAGAGGAAATTGCTTGGAATAAAGGCTTTATGTGCATTAATAATATACACATATTAGAGTGAAAACTTTTAGCTTAAAATATTTTGGTTTTGTGAAATATGGTATTTTTTTCTTTTGAAATTATTATTACAGTATATTAGTTAGGATCTACTTATTACAGTGAAAATACTCAGAGGTTATTATATTATAATAATGAACATTGTACTTATAATATTTATCATAATGTGACATATTATAATTATTTTATTGGTCATGAAAACTGAGTTTTGGATTCGACAACTAGTAATGTGACAACAATGTAACATAAATAAATACATTTTTATAATAATTATTTATTATTATTTTATAAATGTACCCATAAAATAAAACCACAATACGCACTATACGGAATATGAATGTAAATTCAAATACAATTATTATATTGTATTGACGCGTTTTGTAAGTTCAACAACAAATATTAATTAAAATCAAATTTCCTTTATACAACTAAGAATATATTTACTTTTTACAAATTCAATTATCGACGCATATATTTAATATAATTATGTATAAGTGATTACTTATCCATAATATATGAATATCAATAGGCATAATATTTTTTTTATTATACATTATTTAAATGAAAGAAAGAAAACGTACGTTAATTAGTTTTCCGAGAGAACTTGTATAAATGAACCCCGAGAACATTCGATCAAAATAGCCAAATGGCAAAAATAGGACATCATGTATTTTAAAGTGCCTTCGCACATTGGTCGTAGCGCGACCGTCATTTAAATTTTAAACAACAACGAAACTCTACTTTGAAAACAAACTAAATGCAAATTTCTCATTGTATAAAATTATTATTGCTTCTTTTTTTTATAAAAATGTCAGTGTTATTAAAATGTGGTCACAGATTTTTCTGAATACAACATATTGTTATAACTGACGTTTTAAATTTATTTTCGTCCAAATAATTCTTTATGTAGGTATTGAAGTGTACCGCTGACAATTAAAATAAACCTATCTGAAGATGTCAATTCCATTCATTTCTTTGATTGTTTCTTAAAAAAAGATAATTAAATTAATCAACTTTAGTATTCATAATACTAGTGTTAAATTTATCAAAAACACATAGGTATCAAATATAAAACAAAACTTTAGTAATAATATTTTTACATATCGATAAAACCAAAAATTCCAACCTATAATTATTATTCACTTTGTAAAGTTTATACTTTGCACTTTATTTTAAACGTTAGGTTGTCTATAGAGTTCAATATAGACGCCCAACCTCATATCAATCATTGCCGGCTGTATTTAATTAATTAGCAATATTATTTGCACACGGTTGTCGTTCAAAACTTAAACGCAACAAATATTATTGTTCATTTTGGGCTTTATTTTAAATATTAATGTCGTTTATGATTACGATACCATCAAGTCTGCCAAAGTCAACTTTAAATATTTAGTTGTAAAGTTCTCGATTCATAATTAATGGAGACCTGCACAATAGCGAAACGTCAAATATGAGTGAGTGACCGTATTTTGTCCGCATATTATACGCAGTGTGTTACATACACTGAATACCATAAATATTGACATTGTGTTCGGCACCTTTGTTAAATATCGCCTTTACACCGTGTCGTATCGCTGAAAACCGTATTTATTTTTTACTGAGTTTAAAAAATAGGTGACAAGTTGCTTGTGTTGTTTTAGTGTCACAATCATCAAAAAGAAATGTTTGTTTTTCAAGTATAGCAAACAACTATAACGCGTCTGTTCTTACAACAAGTCCACGACAAACATTCCGTTATTTCGGTTTATTTATTTTACGATAGGGGAAGTAAAAATACGTACCTTTTGTTAACGTAGGTGCGAACAATTGAAAATATAATTCAGAAGACCGTTGAGCTTGTCTGACATTTAAATGACATAATATCAGTCTTTATAAAGGAAAAAAAGTAATTTATTTGAAATGTCATATAATATTATGTGCACATAACATTTGTTTCAATTCAATTGAAATTAATGTAAAACATATATATTTTTTATAGTTTATTTCAAAATGCAGAAAAATAACTTAAGTTAAGCGAAAAATTAAATTATTAATAAAAATAAAAATATTATATTATTATAAAAGTATTTTTTTTCAGATTTGCCTTTTCGGTTATTGTATGAACCATGGAGATCATTTTTATTAGTGTACCTATTATCGATTTTATAATTTTTGACAAACGATTAGCTTGCAAGAAAAAGAAAATCTCTCTGTTTTATATTAATTTATAAGAAAGAGTAATGTTATAGTGCATTCGTTTTATTGTTAATAAAATATCGGCCAAAAGAAATTGGATTATTAGTTGTAAATTTCGTAAATGTAATTAATAATTGTATTCTGTTTGTGCGTTCAACCCTACATATACAATAAACTCTTATCAAATTGCTATTTTACAATAGTGGACGCAGTGTTATGACACTTTTCATATTAACGAATAGTTTTATGACACGGGAATTGGACATTGATATACAAATGTAGAATAAAATGATAATATTATTATGATTGTTTAGGCACTTTATTACATATTATAGATTTATTTTATTCAATTATGATACACGCAAATACTTGAGTATAATTCAACAAACATCGAAATCTATAAAAAAAAAAGTATACTATAAAGTATATTTATTATTTATTAAAAGTAATAATTTAGGATTCATTAAATTTTGTATTTATAAACAACAGAAAGAATAAAATAATACTTCACAGACATTATCCCAAAAATCTTAAAGATAACGAAAATGAGGTTTTAATGTTTTGCGCATATGTCCAAAATACTGTCATTGTTTTTTCTAAAGTTTCTTGAAAATTATCATAACAACGTAGTTTATATAAATTAAACAACTTATTTAAAAAATGTTAATTTAATATAATCAGTTTGTGTATGTAAATCAAATCTCTTTATCATTATTTCATGTTTGAATCAATTTCAACATAAATTGCTTATCAATAATATATCACCTTTACTGTTTTAATGAAATTACCTACTAAACTTTTCGGATAAATAAATATGACTGTTATCATGTTGTATCATTTAAAATTAGTAAAATTAATCATTTTTAGATTGATTTTCAACAACTATATTGATTTTTATAAAAACAAAAAAATAACTGAATATCAATAAAATAAAAAAATAAGGATAATGATGTGTGGGTTTATCGAATAAAACATTACGGTATTGCTAAACATATAATATTAAAATATGTCTTTTTTACTGAAATTTATATAATATAATAATACTTCGATATTATGACAAATTATCACGAATTTAATATTATTGGAGTGTTGGATGTCCCACCGGACACTCGGCAAGTCTTCAGAATATAAGTATGATATTATAACGATACAACAGGACAACTACTACAATACAATTCATTATTAATAATTATTTTATGGTTTATTTTATAATCAATGTTATAAGTAACAACGATTACAATACAATAATTATATAAATAATGACAACTCTTTCAATACTAATTTTGAATTTTCTTCGATGTTAAAATACTCGAAAAGGTGGCCGACGACTAAAATACAAATATTACAATATTATATCGAATAACGGAAATGTGTTAAATACAACAATTGGAAGACGGAAAGAATATTATAAAGACGTCGATTGTGGGGAACGACTCGAGTGCATGTATATACATATATAATAGGTATAGAGTTTTTCGGACGCGGAGTCAAACTTTGCCGAAGAAATAGCAAGGGCTTTTTGCCCGACGGCAAATATTGTTATGATATTATAATCTTTAGCCGTTCTCCTTATTCACGTACCTATACCTATTATATATATATATACACACATTTATTTCAAGTTCGCTAAAAGTTCGAAGTTTATAATTGCTCGCGCCGACTCTCCGAGCGAGAGTGGAAAATTCGAATCCGCTAAGATTCGACGATTGCACAACCCGCTCCCCCGCCGGAAAATCGTTTTATTACAATGGCGCGTCGTTGTTTGCAGTAAAGGATTTCGCACGGAGCACTATGCAATACTTCACCGACTGTAGGTAGGCGCCTACTGAAACGAGCAACGGTTTGAGGACTAAGAGTGAAAATAAAAAAAGAAGACGAACGCTTAAAACAATCGGAATAATAGTACCTACCTATACACTATGTGTTTCGTGACGTAAACAAAAAAAAAAAAAAAAAAAACGCGAAAATTTAATGTTCCGTATCGACAGACTACAATATATAATAATAATAACAATATAATGTCTTAAGGCCTTGAACATCTGGTACGCAGAGGATTACGGAATTTATTATCTCGCACCGGCAGAAGACGTCGTCGTAAAACAACTACACTGTATATATATATATATATAGTCTATACGCGTACGCTACGTTGTTCATAATAATATGTAAAGCAGTCGCTATTATTCAGACACCATGTCTCGAACGGGCGTCGTCGTTCGCCCCTTTTACCGAACGGGTTTTTGGCAAAGTTGATCGGACCCTTTTTGCTCTTTACACGACACGGCGGCGGTACTTACGAGCTCGCGCAACCGTCGTCGTCGTTTTGTTTTTTGTTTTTTTTTTTTGTTATTCACGCCCCCTAACAGATTCCCCGCGTAAATTCACCCTTGTCACGGGGCGCGAGGTCGTTTTTTTCCCGACAAGTGTATATGTTTTAATAATGAAAATAGTTCGCCAAAGCATATTATTCTGCACCTTTACTGTGCCGCCGCCGTTCACTCGGGCGCCGAAACGTCTACTACTCGCCTTGCCCGCTCACGTATTCGCACAACGAAAACGCGACCTGTCAGCAGACGCACGATGAAACGTTATTAGGAACTAACTTTCAAGAAACTCTGAACGCCGCCGCCGGTGGTGGTATAGTAGGCATTTTGTTTACGAGAGAATAATGCCCGCGCGTTTAAATTCTATTGAAGTCGTGTATTATACTGAAGTCGTTTTCCCGCGTGGGCACACCCAAATGCCCAGTGCGATTTCCTGCATAATGTCTGTGTGTTAATCGCAAGACGTAAGTCAAACCAAATAGCGCTATTAATTCCCATTAATATATATTATATATACCTGTATTACCACTGCGCCTCATAAACTAGGTCTCCGAGGTTCAGAGCACGTCGTGTATATAGCACATCTGACATATCAGTTGTGTGTTTGGAAACTGTGTGAAAGACAATGACGAGTCGATTAACCCCCAAAATATCACACTTGAAATGCCTAAACTATAATAATATATTATCCGTTTCGATGTTTCGTCTTTTCGCCTGTGCGAATATGCGATTCTCGAATAAAATATATTCGCCTGTGTCTGACTATCAACAAGTCGCAGCCAATATATGAATTCAGTGTCGAGAAAAGTATAATAATATTTTACCGTTTATTTTTTTTATTTTTGCACGTTTAACACAGAAGTAATTTACATAGACGTATATATCAAACGATGTGTTCAAAGAAAAAGTCACGAGTGCATTCATAAATCAATTATTTTATGATGTACCGATTCCTATATATACACATATATTAACTAGGGCCCGGATTTAAATGCTTTAAAAAGTATTCAAAAATGCTTTAAAACATTTCAAAAATGCATTTTAATCGCAATAATGTTTTTTTTCAAAAATGACCCAACATTTTTTAAACACTTCTTGAGCAAACGAAAACACGAGCTTTACAAAATAAACGCGATTACGATGTAACATCAAATAACCATGATGTAATATACGAAGTATAACTAAGTTTATCATATAATGCAACTAATCAATTACTTGTTACTAGTTTATAAGTTCCGGATACACAACAGCCGTAATAATCTCGCTGTGTCTAGATAATACCATTATCATCGAAATCATAAACAAAACGATTAAAAAACGGTCAGAATCAAATTTTTTGAGCTAATATTTTGAATTACTAAGTTTCATCTAAAAATGCATTGAATATATAATTAACCATATACACTAAGAATTAACAAAATGATCTAATTATTATAAAAAAATTGCTCTAATAATTCCCAAACTGTTTAAAATTCAAAATAAAAGTTTAGGTTTTTAATTATCTGATGTATATGAAACGGATTTTGTACTTGAAAAGCATTGCTTAGGAATTTTCAAAAAATAATGCATTTTGAATTCAAATCCAGGCCTTTACCATAACTATTTTAATCAAGTTCCTCGCGGCGTTGCTCTAAATCTATAACTTCATATTATTATGATATTATTACGATTGAACAATTGTGTTGTTAATAATAATTCTAGAACATATAATATTAGTTCGCGGTTCGCCGGCTTCGTTTGTCCGTCATGTTAATGCCATAATATCAATAAAGGGAATAATTAATACTATAATTCTACCTAACAACTATTTCCCATTAAGGTTTAATTAATGTGGCGTATTTTTAATCGTCCGTAACCGATTTACAAGGGATTAATCGCAAATGAAATAATTGTGTAACGACACACACCACTCGCGTTTTACACAAATACGCTTTATATATATATATAGATTTACACGCCTATCGATGCGATTTTCAAATTCAATATCACAACAGTAATAATAATCGTAACTTGGCGAGCCACATAGTTGTGGTAAAAAGCACACCTCTATAAACCAGCAATATTATATTATAGTTTGCGATATTTTAACTCAATTTTATGACGAACATTATTATACGACTATAATCTAACCTAATATATAATTTTAAACTAGATCTAGCTGATTATATTTTTTATTTTTATTATTATATGCGTACACTCGCTGTAGTCCGTCGTAACGTACAACGGACGTACATATTTTTGCCTCCTCAGAGGTGCTCATATTTTTACCGTTTTTGACTGCGCGTAAACGACGACTTGGAAATCGAATATAATTTAATATGTGCATTTCTAACAATATCAATAATTTATTGTAAACCATATACGCGGGTGGAAAAATCGAACGACGAAATTGCAAGAGACGCGGGGGGGGGGCGTGCTACACATTGGACCACGACTTAACTGTAGTCTTATCGGCTGGTTTGATTGAGGGGGGGGAGGGAGTGTTGCTCGGTGGCGAGGTGTCGATTAATTGTGTTCGGTGACTGGCTGTAACTACTGCGAAGAGCAAAAATAACAGCGCTACACCGTCGCCTCGGCGGTGTATAATATATAATATAGTTTATTGTTTATATTATTTTATAGCAAGTCGTACGTCGCGAGGACTCTGTTTAACATGCAGCAACCGTTCTCTTTTACACCACGCCGAAAACTTTCGGTCGCCCTCGAAATACGCGCGCGCGGGTGTGCGTGCGTGTGCAGCGCCTGCAAACCTCCGCGACACGCAGCCAGCCAGCAGTTAACTTTTATTAGACGCGTATTGTTCCAGCTGTCGCTTTTCCCGTGGGCCGGGCGGGCAGATGTTTACACTGGCAAAAAACACAACACGACTTAAATCCCGACAACAACCCCTTCTATCCCGACCCCGTGAAACATTCGTATATATATATATATATATATATATATATATATATAAACACACACACACACACACAGGCCCTGGTCGTAACCGTCACACGAGAAAATGCACGCCCACG
This sequence comes from Pentalonia nigronervosa, assembly GCA_014851325.1. Lineage (NCBI taxonomy): Eukaryota > Metazoa > Arthropoda > Insecta > Hemiptera > Aphididae > Pentalonia > Pentalonia nigronervosa. The sequence continues at coordinate 19,720 of JACXSJ010001179.1, forward strand.
CTCACACACCCGCGCCCACACACAAACGTCACACGAACTCGCACTATAACGCTCCCATAAACGTTCGCCTCGCGCGTCCCCCGGGGACAACGCGCCACCAGGAGTCTCCGGCCCCGCGGTCGGGCATGACGAGACCCGGAAACGAACTCGCAGAGACAGCGAACCACTTTCGTCCTCCGCGAGTTCCGGCTGTTTAATCGCTGTTGCCGCTGCAGGTGTCTGATTAAATTCTGAAGATCGTTTCGCGTCGGGCGTCGCGAACCGAGGTCGTGTCTCGGGGAGAATCGTGGAAAATGATGTGACGCTTCGACGGGAGAAAAACCGTAAAACTCCGTTCGACTAGAGCATAATGTCGTCGTCGTCGTCGTCGTCGTCGCGACACGCGTTTACGCGTATATTGTTTGTTATTAACAATACGGCAAATCGTCATTCGATGCGAAACCTATTTGAAAATTGTGATATTGTACCCACTGTAGGTGCGACGTTTGCTGCCGTTGTTGAAATGAATTGTACACACGATAATACGCTCAACGCGTCCGAACAGAATAAATCATAAAGCCAAGTCGACTTTTTTAATGGCTCTGTAATTTGTTTTAAATCATTTACTGCGATAGTAGAGCTGCGATGCTTTTGTTCGCGTCACGTGCAATAAACGGACACGGTCGTCTAACTTGATTTAACAACTACTGTTTTATTACATTATTATTATATGATGTCACCGTTAATTTCACAGAGTTTAAGCGATCATTAGTATAATCGACTTGATGCATTATGTAACTCGCATCGCTAAAAATGCATTAATTTGAGTATACGTTTAAATTGTGTATGTATTTTTTTTTATTGGTTTTTAGTAATCCTCGCGGAGTAAGCGTAATATAATAAATAATACCTGTTTTTTTTTCCATCTGCTAAAAATTATTTATATGAGTTTCCTTGTTTCCGCAGGTTTTGCCGTTTCATTATAATTATCACATATAAAAAAATAATTCAACGGCTGTTTTTTTTTTTTTTTTATTATTAGCCATTAGTACTAGACTATTACAGCTCGGCGATTAACACTCAATAGCTGTTATTTAACCAATATAATATTAAGTACATACGACGTGAATAATCATAACATCATAAATTACAAATAAAATTGATTTTATGAATTTTATCCCACACGTGCTTATTTTATATTCAAATAGTCAAATATGTACCTTTACATTCTTCGGTTATTCAAGCCGAGTGTTAATACGAACATATTATTAATATTTTTTATTGTTTATATAAATTACAACAAATAGGGGTACTTAAAAATGCAATTAAATTAATTACTAACAAATATTTTTTTGTATTATTCAATTTAAGATGCATTTCTTCATAGTACTATACAGGGCGATTCATGGTGAGAATTCTTATCCAACGCCGTTTTTTCTCTTAACATTAAATATATTTTATTCGAATTTTGTTTTTTAGAACTTTTAAGTATAATTAAATAAAGAGCCAGATTTTAAAATTCTTAGTGTTGTTATAACATTTGAAAAAGTTAAGAGTGTCCTGCGGCGATACCTGCAACTTGTTTTTTTTCAAATGAGAGTCACTTCTTTTTTACCTGTTTATTGTTAATGAGATAATTTATTAAAAACGTTGGTGTATCTAAATCGGAATTTGAGCTATGTTGATTTAATTTAAAAAAATAATTAATGAGAAAATATAATTTGAAAACGTTATCAGAATATAATGAACATTTTTATAAAACCATTTTTCAGGATAATATTATATAACGGATATAAGATCCGTTGTTTATACATTTTAATATTTTAACAACTCAGAAACTACTCGTTCAAATGTTGTTTTAGATGCATCAACATTTTCAAAGTTAAAAATTTTAAAAATCATAATTTGAATTGATTTATTATAAAAAAAAATGGGGATTATTGTGCTTGGTAAATTTCCTTGTATATAACAAATATTAAATTAACAACAAATATTATTATTTCATACTAATTACACAATATATTTATTGTTATTAAAATGTATAAAATTAAATTGAGATACAACATAACGTTATTAACAATTTGGTGATTTGTATTCAACCCACGAAAAACCCTCAAATTGCCTATACAAAGCGCCGTTGGAAATTGAACACGTCCTTGTAAAGTATGTATTACGCATAATATTGTATTATTGGTAATGAATAATTACTAATGGTAATTAGAAAGCATAGATTTTTAAATAGTTTTTCTTTTATTATAATATATTATGAATATTTAAATCTATTGGATATGGGTATTTCATATCAAACTTCGTAATAAAATTAGTATATTGGTGATAACAAAGTGGATACATAATCAGACATAGCACATTATTTTACAATTTACATAAACGCTTTTAGCAGAATAATGTATGAAAGCATTTTTTTTTTTCATTCTGATATATACACCTTCATATTATTATATTTTTTGATGCTGGCAGCTAACATAATATATTATGATACATCACTTGATATGACTTGCAAATCCATCAGAGGAATTTCAAATATTACTTTAAAATATTAAATTTTCTACTTTCGTAGAAGGAATGAAATTATTTCATTTCACGTCAAACTAATTCAAATCGCAGGAGAATATCTCATGCAACAAAAAAAAAACAGAAAGAAGATTATGGAAAGAGACGGAAAATTATTTTCCGGCGTCGGAATAAAGCGATATAAATAAATGATTGACACGTATTTTGAGAAATATGTATAATTCGAGGCGTGCACGGTTTAGTGGCTACATGACGTGTGCTTAATTAATTCCCATTAAGGAAATATATTATAAAATAATTCCCCAGAGTTCACATCGCATATACTCACCGTATTTATAATGACAAAGGAAATTTTGTATAATATTTAAAAGTATTAGTGTAGTAACAATAGTGTATGTATACATAATAAGTATAATAGAATATTTATTTAAAATTATTCACGATTCGTTTATAAACTGTTTGATTTTTGCAGATAAGAAAAAAAAGACTGGGAAATCGAACTTGAGTACTCAAAATGTGCGTGATCAATGGATATTCGCAAATCCGTCGACTGTGCGTAAAGTGTTTTTTAAATGTTTCATCTATACTGATGTTTTATAATAGTAAAATACACGTCATATAAATAATACGATAGATCCACATTTGTATTTGTATTAAATATCACTATACAATTATTAGTAATTACGGATAGGGAAATCATATGCATAATATGAAATGTTATTAATAATAAACAGCTGGTTAATTGGAAAATTGGCTAAAGCCTAAAGTTCGCTTTACCTGCTATATTTATATTATTATTTATTACTAGTATAATTTTTAGAGTGTTTTCAATCGTGATAATATATTAACTTTCTCATTATTATATTATTATAATAATGAAAAAATTAATATAAACATTTCGTTATTTGTACAGTACAACACTACAATACGTCGTATTTGTATAATTTTGTATGATTTGGAATAAAAAAAATTCAAATTCAAGTCATCTGCTGCAAACATATTTGTAAATGACAATTGTCAAAATGTACAAAATCGTTTTACTCTTTGTTTTAAAAATTCGACCGGGAATGTCAGTAAAAATAAAAACTATATAATTCTACTCATTTTTAAATACGCAATAACGCGTTTGACATGTGTTTGTATAATATTATATTATGTGTCCGGTACACTAAAAATGATCGATTGCGTCGGTTTTGCATTTGACAATAAGCCACATCGTCATTGACGTTTAAACAGTGTATATTATTATGAAATTCTTTGTGTGTGTGACCATGCCATAACAAATAATCCTACCAATTAGCTTATATAAAATGTATAAAATGTACATTTTTATCGGTGGAAAATATTATTTACATTAAGCTTGATAAAAATATTAATCAAATAAGATATTATGCGTTTTATATACAGATGCATATACAGAGTGCTTTTTTAAGCATGCTCACCCCCGTTTTTCCTTTTAATAGTAGGTATAATTATTCAAATATTGATTTTTAAAATTTTTTATTATACCTAAAGACTAAATTTTTAAATTTCTGATTGTTATGTATTATTTAAGGAATATCCTGTGGTGATACAATCTTCTATTTTTCAAACGAAAACCCTCATTAACTAGAGAATATTTTTTTTGAAAATTTTGACGTATCTAAATCAAAATTCTAGTAAGTAGTCTTTGAGTTATTAAATGTTTATATTAAGGATAATATTCTTTAAAAAAAATATCTACTGAATAATTTAAAGTTAAAAAGGGAGAAAGATTCCAATTTGAAAAACAGACGCTTGTATTGTCGCAGTTGTAAAAAAATCTCAAGAATTCAAAAATATGGTCTTCAAATGTATTTATAAATTCCAAAAACAAGAATTCAAATATAATATGCATAATTTAAGCATAAAAATAGGGTACCCACTTGTATATATATATATATGGTTCCAAATTTGAAATATTTCAATGAAATTATGAAGAATATTTTTTTCTTTTAAACGTATTACGTATTTGCTTATAGATGATTAGATATAAATATTGAGTACACACAGAAACATCAATATTGAATCACTTATAAACCAAGATTTTTGAATTACTATGTATATGATTCTTAATTTAAACATAAATGGTATTATATTCTCGATCATCACATCTTATAAATTGAGTCCCTATTGGCTATTATTTATTATTATTTGATAAAATAAATCAACTTTAAAAAATGTTTATTTTTTGTATGTTTATGACCACAATATTTTAGATAAAATATATTTTATTTTTATTTTTTACATAAATAAAATATTTCATGAAATAATTTTAAATCCCTATAATATAGTGTAATGTAAATTACACTATAGATATATGTACGTGTCCTATTAGTTTTTTCCTCTTACAATATGCTATCTACCGTAATTTTATGAAAGTTTAGTATAATAGCTACTGTATATATTGTATCTACTGTATCCTTGTTCTAAGGTAAAAGGAAATATAATCGTTGAAAATTACGTCTTGGAGATCGCAAACCTGAGAAAAAGTTTGATGAAGATGAAAAAAGTTCAGATGAAGATGATATAATAAATAATCGAAATTACGGGCAACGAATTCAAGGGCCGTAGATTTTTGGTTTGTGTTGTAAGCATCGTGGCATTTTAGAGAGGCGTTTTTTTAAAGTTGAAAAGCGTGATCGAAATACCTTACCACCAATTATATTAAATTAAGTTAAACAAGGTACTACTATATATTCCGATAAATGGCGTGCGTATTCTACTTTAAATGAACATGGGTTTATTCATAAAACGGTTAATAATTCGGAAAATTTCATTGACCCAATAACTGATGTCGAAACGCAAACTATAGACATTCTTTGGAGACACGTCAAAAATAAATACAACATTAAAACACGCGTAGCGACTAACATATTACCATCCCAACTTAAAGAAGAGTGGTGGCGTTCGTTACAAAAACCAACCGAAGACCTGTTCGAATCATCCCTCGGAGCGGTCAGAAAATCATATGCTTAACCACACAGTACCATATGAAAAAAAAGCGACAAAGTAGAAATACTGCATTATAAAGGTAAGACAATTTACATTTGTAAATATTTACGGTAGATAACATATTAAACCATCAAACGTGCGATAGATATCATATTGGACAAGTACCACAATATGTTTATAATATAATAATAATAATTTAATATAATATATAAACTTTATATATAAATATACGCTTACATGATTATTTGTAACGAACAATAGCTCGCGATTCATAATTGTGTTACATTTTGACTGAAGCGGCGGATCTAATTATACTCGTGTACGGTTATAATGGATGAACGAATTATTAAAAGGAACGTAAAGTCAGAGACGTGATGCATAATAAATTAAACCGAGTAAACGGAAACGGTATGTTGCGTTTCGCGAACAAATATATATTATACAAACAGAAAATGTTTATAACAGGCCAACGTGATTTAGCCTCGCCATTATCTCTGTGGCGCGGTGTTTCGTTTGTACTTTGTTCCCCGCAGGACAATATCACCTGACCGAAACTTGAAGATATTAATCGCGTTGTAAATTCGAAACAACTTTAACACCAAAACAATTGTCTTCGTATTCATGTATGATAGTTTTCGCGCCATACGTTTCATCGGTACCAAGGGACCGGCACAATAATAATGTAACAATATATGCTCGTCGAGTCATATTGTGCGGTTTTAAATTTGCTATTTTAAATTAGATACACGAGTTCCGATAGCCAGAACAAAGCACGTCGTCTGAGATCGTTCCCGTTTAAATCGTAATATTGTAATAATAACCAGTGTTACGACTCGTCTAGGTAATTAATCATCTAAACATAATTATTTATATATATTTCATTTCATATCTAGATAAATAACTACAAGTCATGTTGATATTTATTTTAGCTAAATATTTTACCGATTTAAATAAATTCACAAGATAAACGATTGTATTGTGAAAATTAGCCAGAACGGTCCGAAAATTTCTCTTTTTTATTATTTTTTGTCTCAGGCGTATCTTGTAAGTATAAAAAAAACACGAGCTACAAAATATTTTATCTGTAATAAATATTATTTCTAATAATATTTTATATTAGGTGTATTGTGTTTTGCATAATCAAAACTTGTATTACCATTCATTTTCAATTTTATTTTTTTTTTATAATACAATTCAACATTTCAAACCACTTATGAAATGTTTTGTTTATTATTCAGGTACATCTTTGTTATTGCTTTAATTGCTCCTAATAATTTCATAGTTTTTTGAAGTTAATGTTTAGTGATACTTAAAATGTATTTACAATACAGCCGTATTATACGGGCACAATATATATAAAGGTAAATTCTTTTAATCATTAATTTTTAATTTATAATTGTATAGTCAATAGTTATTTGTAATTTATGTGGAAAAATATTTTTATCTTCAACTTTTAGAAAAATGAATTTGATTTTATTATATTTTATCTGTATCTAAGATAAAATAAGGTGTTTATTTTTATCCAAGTGATTTTTTTTTTTGATTATCTATTCCTAACATTGATGATAATAATAATAATATTAAACCGTTTTTCGTCAGTCGTAATAACAGCGAACGATTAAAATGTTCAAATTTCATTTTTTTTCCACTTTATATACTAATCGCGCATCTTCTCAGACCTCCAGACGGTTCGTGATGATCGTTATTCGACATATTGTGTCATCCACTCATCCATCATCCATCCATCCTTCCATTCAAATAGATGATACGCTTACGTCATTTACGGGATACACTACACAAAAAAAATAAGTCATACTATTTTCAACCGGTCCGTGTATGGGTGGGTAGTGGGTATACATCATAAGCGATTCTGCGGTTAATACTCTCTTTAGCTGTTGCCCCGCTCGTGTATCATCATTATGTTACATTATTATTATTATTATAAAAACCCATTGAACCGTCAAAAAACCGTCGCGGAGGAATAGCCAGGACGACGAGATGACTGTATAATATATAACATAGCGAGCTCGATCGGCCATTTATTTACTCGGTCTGGCAGATTGGCGTTCCTGTAATGCGATCGAGATACGTACAGAATGATTCGCCAAGTAAGCCCGTTCAATGTTTTTTTTTTTTTTGTGATGCAGTTATTCGGAATTTTAAAACACACTAAAGATCACATTTTCAATTACTGAATATTTTTTTCGAACCGGTAAGGAATATAGTATCGTTGCGAGAAAAACTTCTGCTTATCAAATGAGAACCCGGCTCTTTTTCACTTTAAATAATTATTCAGTGGATACTTTTTTTTGAGAATTTTGACGTACCGATCCAAATCGAAATTAGGAAGAGTTTTTTCTGAGTTATTAAACACTACAAGGACTATAAGAATAAATAGGTTTGGAAAATATTGGGCGGGCTATGATAATTTGAAAATTATAATTATTAATATTAAACGTTATCACCATTCTACAATTTGTAAAAATTTTCCAAGTATCCCAAATTTAATATTACATTTATTTTATATTTCTGTAAAACAATTTTTAAAGACTATTATCATCCTTAGCTAGTATATAGGTATATAGGTACAGTTTAATAACTCAGAAACTACTCGTTAAATTTTGATTTAGATACATCAAAATGTTTAAAGAATGATCAAGATACCAAATAGTTTAAAGTAAATAAGAAAGAGTGAGCATGGTTAGTGAATCGCACTGTATGATGTATATATATATGTTTAGGTACCTACAGTATATTATACCAATAGTATATGGGTAGGTGGATTGTGTATAAAACGCGTCGTATAGATCAACTGTCGTCGTATCGTGCGCGAGCAACGGTAATCGAGTGGAAGACTTTAGATTTAGACTCTGGAGGGAAATCGACGTGAAATCCTACTTAATAGACGTGCAGTAATCCACTGGGTTGTGTGCTTTCGGGCGCGACGAGAATAGGTGAATCCGTCGAGGCATACAGGGATATTCGAATTAGTCGTACAAATGTCTCTCCCCCTCCTCCTCCTCACTCACTATAATACTTGTATAATATGTACACAAACTGCCACCGACTTTATCCCAACCCCCCTCCCCCACGTCAACAAAGCCACCCCGAATTTCCTCTGCCCGTCGACCGGTCGTGTAGAAACCGTTTCACATGAAATAATTTGGCGTATATAATAATAATATTATACATGATGCATCCATCACGCGGCGCTCGCGAAAACATGACGCGATAATGACGAAAAGGCAACAAAAACCGAAAACAAAAAAAGCGCACGCGTGTACGCAGATATCACGTCGTCCGCAAGCCACACGGACGGTTTAATTGTTGTGAAATTTCGCGGGTTTGTTTAGGCGTTAAGGTCCCTTTAAATAGATTGATGAATGGCTCGTTGCCATGGTTACTTCATTAATTATGAGGTCCGCGAACAAAACACGTCAAGTTCAATGTAAACATTGTGTGTATACGGCACGACGACGTTACCCGCATAGCGCCACCCCCTTCACATCATTCCAACACGCGCACACACACACACCCACACGCACACACACACACACACCCACATACGCACACACACATACAAACACACACACACACAGGACCGTCCCGTCGTAAATTATATAAATAAGCAATTTATACATTGACCGGTGACGCTTGTGGGACGGGTGAGCACGGCTATTGTTTCCGACGAGATACAATGTAATAATAATATGTACGCACGTATATTATATAACAATATTATACTCCGTTCCCTACAACACTTGAACGATCACGCCGGCATCGAAACAATAATATTATATCTAATATTAAAATAATAAACGCGGTTTTTTTGTTGTTTTTATATCGTTGGCACCACTACACATTGTACTCCAGTTGTATAATGTATTTGGTAACGGTTCGAGTATATAGCATTATTAGATAAGTACACAGTGCTATAACTAACATTGGACAATAATATTTTGCGCCCCTATTCGACATGCATATACTTAAACCTCAAAAATTGCTCACTGTGCTTTGGTGTCCTTAAAATTCGTGGCGCCCTGAGGCACTTGCCATATTTGCCCGCCCTTAACATGGCCCTGGATAAGTATTATGTTTTAGATTCCGAGCGCTGAGATGAAAGTTACTGCGACTTTAGAAAGATGTGCGGGGTTTTTTTTCAGTCCATTGTCACCTTTTGAGGCAGTAAAAATGTTTTGATTTTTAACATTGTGGTTGGTTTTTGGTAGCTAATTGGCACTTTTGTATGTTAACAGTAACTCGAAACGAGTAACCGTAAATACTTAAAATTTTCACCAAATGTCAACATTATAATTTTCTATGCATGGTATAATTTATAAATTTAATATTTCGACTTTTTTTAAGCTATTTATAGACATTTTAAATTTTCAAGTTTTTTTTAGTTTTTTTTTTTTATAAATGTCGATTAAAATTTTTGCTGGGACAGTTTTTTTTTTTATAGACATTTTATTACCTATTAATAAAACAATTAATTATTTTAATGGCAACATATAATATAAAATAATATGATTAAAGTAATAGATCTGACAAATCGTCTTAGCTCAAAATCGTTTTTCGTAATACGCAATGATTTATCATTGAATTCAACATTAACACATACATATTAGATATATATAATATCTTTTAGTCAATGACGAAGTATGTGCACTCGACATCAGCTACTGTACAACAAAACGTTTTCTAATTTTCTCTCTTTTATATAATCGTGATATGTTGGTGAAGTTGGTGGTGGTGGTGGTGGTGGTGTTAGTGGTGGTGGTATAGGTGGTGGTAGTGGCAGACGATAGTTCAGTCGCCAGCCAAATTAATACGATACAATCGAATTGACGGCGTTTTAATTGCGTGGAATGAAAAAAAAATACCATTATTAGTACAACATTATATTTCACGTTTAAAATATCGTATTAGGTATAAATTATAATAGGTACAAGTTTATTATATTATTATTTTATTGTCGCGCGGCACGTCAACGGCAGTGTATCCATTAAAATTGCATTACGCACGTGTATCACCGACGCAAGTTAGCACGCGTCACATTTGTCGGTTATTCTCGTGTACGTTGAACTATATAACACAATCCAGTGGCGTTTGTATAGAAGAAAAGGCCAATGCCCAAAGTGAAATTTAAAGTTCAATAAAAACATTGCATGTATATAATTGCTTAATGTATACGACTATATAAATTACATAACTACTACACCACGTAGTCCGTACGTAATTTGTAACGCCATACCTAAAGTATTTCGTTTTTGATAGTCTATGTTGCCTATATGAATTATAAAAATTGCTTATACTTACTGATAAGTGACAATGCTAGTTGTGTTTAATTACGTCGATGGCGCGTTCTATTTTTTAAAAATGGATTTCCGCATTCACTGTTGTATTTACACTGTTTACAAGAATTTCTCAACGTTAGAGGTAGATAAAAAAAAAAAAAGTTTTTCAGGAATCAGCTAGAAATTATGAGCGATTGCTTTGATGATGATTCGTCGTAATATTATAACATTAAATAAAGATAAAATTTTCAATTTTTTTTTCAAAAATATATATAAATATGAATTTTATATAATAGGTATAAAATATTATAATAATAAATATTAATAAATTAGTTTACCGGCAACTGTTATGACGATAGCACATATGTCGATTACCTACACGTAATTACGTCCAACTCGTTTATCGTGTGTTATCGTTCACGTGTTTCACAAACCGTCTTTCATGTATTTTGTTCTTAAGTAATATTATGCCTAACACTGGCTCATCATCGCGGAAGTCTTCTTCCAAAAGGCCCCTTTCAAATTCAAGTCTATCTCTCCAAGCAGAGGGGAAGAAAACCAAACAATTCGTTTCACCGAACAAATATGCCATTCTGTCCCAAGAACCAGATGAGTTTGTATTCCTTCCATTTCATACTATTAATCAGCACTATTGCCCAAACTCATCACCTATCAGTCAAGTAACAATCACAAACAAATCACTTTTCATCACTTCGCCCATTTATATAAATAGTGGTAACATTTATTAGAACTAGTTCAGCCACTATGCATTTATTTTAAATCTACTTCAAAATATCTGATCATCTGCACTGACGATATACTAAATTACAATTAAATCTTAAACTATTTAATGACCGGGAAGTCGATAACATTCCATACTTATCGAGGTAAAACAGCAAAGTGATACAGCGTATATTTCAGATACCTTCACGCCACCACTAGTATACAAGACATATAATCTAGTTTGATAAACGAAGGTCAAGAAGTAACACGAATCACTAATATCTTAAATAGTTTCACCAAAGCGAACCTGCCATTATTTCGAGCCGATATAACTATCGCAGATAATAACAACGACATACTAATATTAGATTCGATTCTCCATACAAAAATAAAAAATGAACTTCTTCAATGCTAAAACTGCCAAGCATAATTCCACATGGCAAATTACTGTCAATGCATCCCACGTCAAATGCGGTGAGGGTCATGACTCCAGGGAATGCGAGAAATCGCCGTCAGAACCCGCCAAGTGCGCTCTCTGCTCAGATCATATACATCATCGTATAAGGTATGCCCGTCTTAAAAAAAAAAATGTCAAAATATGAGAAACATAAAGCCGGAAAAAATAGCAACCATTTCACCCAACCACCTGTCGTTTCATCCGCGATACAAACGAATGTCAACCCAAGCTCTAAATCGAAACGAAAACCTACATACGCGAACGTAAGTGTTCCAGCAAATGATCCACCACTTGATCAATCAACATAATTTATCTCAAAATTTCTTGAAGAACTTAAGTCCATTCTGAGCCCATTATTAATCGCGTTAACAACAATTATAAATTAATTTTCAATTCCCGTCATCAGCTCTCTATAATATCATTTCTTTAAAATCTTATCTATTCCAATACTCTCATTAATATTTCAATATACTAATATTATTTTTGTTTTGTTCCGTATTAGTTTAATAATAACTATTATAATATTTTAATTGTACGACTGTTATATTAATTTTATTATGTTACATAACTATAATTGTAGAGCTATCATAGTGGTCATACTAGAAGTTAATATATATATATATATATATATATATATATATAAATAAATTAATAAAATAAAAAAGCACAATTCATATTTGCATTGTTTACGTTATAATATTATTAAAGCCACCCGGTTCCCTAAAAAATGTCTAGTTATGGCTGCTATGTTAGTGCTATGATAGACTAGTAATAAATTGGCGCACAGTGAAAATAGTTCCTATAAACGACGCTGACATAATCGGATCGATTCCAGTTCGATCTCCACCCGATCTAAGTACAGGTAATATATCTATTTGATAATATAGTATCGGTCGGTTAGTATTATAATAATAATAATTATATTGGAACGCTTAAAATATTATATTATATGACTAAAAAAGGCGTGTAAAATTTAATGACATTAACCAACAACCCCACTATTACAGTCCCGACAAAACGCCGAATGTATGCGTTTACGAGTACATACTACCAGTGCTGGATTTATCGAGAGTGCAAGGGGTGCAATGCACTGGGGCCTCTTGGATGCGTGAGTTTGTTTTAGATGCCGCAGGTCGGTATCCTAGATTTTCTAAGTTTGTAAAGTGATAAATTATTAAGAATATTAAATTTAATGGCCAAGAAAAAAAGGAATTTTAAGAAACAACCAGCACCCGTTTATTTTAAACTATTATGGACTCAGTATTATCCTTTATTATTGGTATATAAATCAATAGGTCCACCTAGTTGAAATGTTCTTTTTTAAATCCATTTTCGCTTTCATCAAACACCAAAGAAAATTTTAAAAAAATCAACTAAAACATTTCATTTGAATTATTATTTTTTTTTTTTTTTTTTGAATCAAATGACTTAAAAATAGCAATTTTTTAAGATACCTCCAATATTAGTAGTTGTACACATGGCCTTCTAAGACTTAGATCTGGTACTGTATACTACTAATAATAATAACAACACAAAAACTATAACAGAAGTACACATTTTAGATGAAATCGAACGGAACAATCCTCCATCTACACGTACGCATCACACATTAATACGGTTTTGCGTTTTCTAGAAATCGACTTCCCAGTTTCTTTTTTTTCTTTGAAAAAAGACCCACGAGATGTTTTTTTATTCGACTCAAAAATCATTTCGAACAATTTTCGGAACAACCGAAATTTTGTGAACCGTAAACATATTTTGTTATGTATTAAATTAATAAAATATGACTATATGTTTTACAAAGTGAAATCCATATGTGGCGTACCCAATAAATTGAGGCTAAGGAGACTTTAGTTAAAATATATAAACTATTCGGCAATTGAAAACACAAAACAAAAAAAAATTATGATACAATACGATATTAAGTAGAAGTTATTTAATAATTGGTAAAAATGTATTTTTCATATATTATAGTAAGTGATTCTTTTATCGAACAACACTCATTATTTAAAAACAATTAATTCTTTTAAACTTCACATTATTTGCAGGATAACAACATAACATTTAAAATGTTTTTATTATTTTTAAATGATAACATGCAATTTTCATTTCATTTTCCGAAGTAGATTGGTTTTATGATTAATTAAAATTTTGATTTATATAAATCGTACTTTTGTTGATCAACTATAAGTTATAACTCAATAAGTATTTAAAGTTCAATAAGCTACGTAAGTAGAGGTTCTTGGACATTCCTAAATGTTTTTCCATTTTAAAAACTAAAATTACTCGTTCGACATTTGATTTTCACATAATGGATAATTGAACCATATAATAAAATTATATTGAAGTTTTACGAATATACAAACTAAAAATTATTATTTAATGTATAACTTATATAACATGAAACATTACCTATTAAACCCATCTACCAATATTACCATTTATGTACCAATCTATTATGTTATATTGTGTATACAATTATAAAATATATTATAATATATTACTGTAATAATAATTTATAATAAAAAAATTGTGTTATGGTACCTAACTTTAATTTATTACGTTTAGCCCTATTCCCTCCACCCATTGAAAAAATCTCGTGTACGACAATGGCAGAGACTCTATAGAATCTGATTATTAATCTTAAATAAACTTTTTTAGTACTCAACTTTTTCGTACATTTATATTATACAGCATAATACAAAATATAAATACTTGACAACATGGTTGGTACTAAATATTCACAGACTAAAAAACATTTTTTATAGACATTCTACGAGATAAAATATCTTTTTTATTTTAATCTATAATACACTTTTCATAAACCAAATCTACATTTTGTTTTAATATAAAACGCTGACGTAAAAGACTTACCAACGTACGTTAACTATGTCTTTAGGATTCGATGGTAAATTCACCGAATTAATTCCGATTTTATTCGGAAGCACTAATTGTTTTTGTTTAATATTTATACACTTTTTTAGACTAGAAGTAATTATGTGCCTGAATATATTATTATGATTTATGACTGTATGTGATAATTAAAACAATTTATTGGATTTCTTATCTCGTGCAGATAGTTAAGCGTGTTTACTTAAGTTTAGGAGTATGTAGATAGGTGTACGTATACCTACTATACTTAATATTTGTCAAAATCATAATAGAAATAATATAAAATCTTTACCAAAGCACACAGTACATGTTTTATTCATACACATAAATGCATAATATTACCAACGTGATGTTAAATCCTTCGATACACATGCCAACTATTATTACATTATGATAACGTGATACGTCACGTTTGAAGCATTTGTTTACAATTTTTATAAGTATATTTTTTATTTTGTGAGTGAAAATAGATACCCTCGATATAATATGACAATGCTGTGAAACTGAAAGAAATCGTAAGCTCGGCGGATAGAAATCAGACTCTCATTGTAGTCTCGTGTACATGTATATATAAGTACTACACACACACACATACACACGCGTATATATATATATATATATATGTATAAATAAAAGGATCTGGTTGATGAGAGAGACTTTGGAGCCGACAAAGCTCTCGCCATATTGATCCAACTTAACGGAAAATGCTACCCCGTGACATCAGATATTTCGTTCCCCGAACTGTTGATAAAAAAAAAAAACACATTTAAATATTACTATACGCCCCCGAGGACTTGTTGACGTATTTCATTAATGATAAGTCGTAAACATAAGACTATTATCATATTGCATCAGCAGAGCTAATGAAATATGTTATACTAAATGTCAATAGTTATATATTTTCCTTGACTCGATAAAGACAAGTGGAAAATATAGAAATAACGTTATTTTTCCGTCCGTATAGTATTGTGTTGGTATTTATATAGATCGCTTGTTCGGAAAATCCATATAGATATTAAAGAAATGGATAGGTTATTCGTCACTATCAGCGTTCCGAATAAAAATAATTTGAGACCAGGCTTTATTACGTGAAAATGTGTTAAAGGAATTTCAATTTCAACCTCCTTAAACCGTATTTTTCTATGCACGCTTAAACTTCCCCGTCCGAGATCTCGACCTCAAACTATGTATTAAACATGGACTCTGACTATTCATTCCTTTATTATCTCTGTGGGAAAATTACGTTTACCCGTTACTATATGGGTAGTCCAAAATCGGCGAAAATGTCGTTGTTATATTGATAAATTCCTGCCGTTCCCACTATCAGTTATGTGTCATCCAAAGGCAAAGTTTCAAGTATAGTGCGTGTACTTTATGCAAATATTATTTTATGTCCGCGGCGCGTCAATCGTTGTAATACACTAAATAAATATCGACAACGTGTGACTATAGTGTATCGTGTCGATTGTTACGATTTCTCTGCCGCAGTCGTTACACAGTAACGGGTAATATTGTATAATATTATAATAATAATTTGAACATTATAAAGTCGTGACTAAAAGAACCTTAGCTATGAAAATTTAATCACAAAAATAAATGTCAGACATTTTATTATTATTATTTTTTTTTTATTTTGTGTTGTTTCGACGCTGACAGCGTGTCAAGTCAACCGAAAACGGCGTGGACAGCTATTACTGACGGCCGTGCAGGGTAGGTCGTACTACGTTTTTACATATGCGTATATTATCTCGGGGGTGCACAGTCTGACAGTTTTTAGGTCTTTTTATAGTATATTGTCGTGCCAGAAGCATTTTTCAATGTGGCTACATTAATAATTGTCAAAACATAAACGATACGCATGACAATTAAATACCTTTAGCCATAGGTCCGACCGATCACTACAGTGTTTTACTCTTAATTATTGTTTTAAATCGATTGAAGTGTACAAATATTTTTGGAACTAATGTTGAAGTATTTACTGATAGCGACATAACCTGTGAAAAGTCAAAAGGTCTTCGTGTATAATTGCGAACGTATAGAAAGCGGTCTCGTATAGATGATGGAGGAATAATCGGTCAAAATATCCAAATTTATAAATTTAAAAATTTAGAAAAACTTTTTTTAAATAAACATAAACATTCAATAATAAATAATAATTTGGTTTTGTAGATTAGTAGTTAACATTATATTTTTCTAATAACATTATAAAATTAGCTCGTAAAATTAATTCAACCTAATTTATTAGATACGAATTAGCTGGTGAGCTTTGATAATAATTTTTTTTATTTATTAGTTATTGACAAAAAATTAATATAACTCAACAATTTTTACTTATATATTGTAAGTGAATTAATTATAAGTTATAATTATATTATATTATCGTTAATTTAGGTTTATTAAGGTAGGTATATATTTTGGTTTGAATATTTTGTCCGTGGATATTTTGACCGTTGCATATTTTGACCTAGATTCATAAAAAGGATATAGTTTTTGAGTAAGCAATTTAAAAGCTCTTAGCTGACGATTTTTAGTATCACTGCAGCTAAATTACATCTATGCACGCGTATAATATTAATATAGGTAGTACGTATAGTTACGATACCCAATCTCTTAATATTCGGTTGAGATTTTATAATTTATATTTTTTGGAAATCCTCTTTGTTATATTTCGGTCGTCGATCTATGAACTTTTCCCCAAAATTAATTTTATTACTTTGACGACTTTATTATGCGGCAACATTACCATGATGACTCGTGGGACACTGCGGACGTGCATGACGCTTGCGATTTCCAATATAATTCGTTCGCGACATAAATATCTATTATACGATGTGGTAATAACTATGGCCGACATTTTTGGCATATTTTGGTAACTTTTAGGCTATACCTGCATATACATATTTAATATGCTTTTGGGACATATAATTATCGGTCCTAGTCATAACTAATAATACCGATTGATTATTTGAAAGCATAATAATAATAAAATTGTCATGACGTATCCGTAGTTAAGTTGTTACGTTTATGGAGAACAGCAATTGTTACTTTATTATAGAGCTCAGTGCATCGTCCGCTCGTAAATGTCGAGTGTACCCACCAATTATAATGGGCAAAGCTATACTGAGGAGGGGGAGGCAAAAGGAGATTCGGCCCGTGGAAAAATTTTAAGGGTGTTAAATTTTGAGAACTGATATAATAATAATAATAATAATAATAATAATAAAATTATTACTGTTTGGTTATAATTTTTATTAACTATACCAAGTTATAAGTTACCTAACGCTGTACTTAAATTAACGTACTCTCTGATCATTCCAAATAATTATCAAGATTTGTATCCATATATAGAAATTGTGTTTATAAACATCTTCTATTTATAACTGTTCTGTAGAGAGGTCTTTTTCATCTTAAAAATGATGAAGTCTTATTTGAGATCACGGATTACAAATATTGATGAAAGGCTGATTTTTTAGCTGTTTTAACCATAAGACCAGATTTAACAATAAAATTAAAATACATTAATATAAATATATAATTGATAAATTTTTCGACAAAAAAGGTTGGCATCACTATTTTAAATTTTTTTTCAATTTTCTTTATTCAAATTTAATGATTACATTATTATAAATATGAGTATCAGGGTATGTATTTTTTATGTATAGCTCATATGTTTTTAGGTTTTGAATATAACGGAAAATGCATTGATTTCAAAATAATGTGTTTTTTAACAATTAAATAACAATTATTTGTGTAAAAAAGTTTGAGAGCAGAAAATAAACGACCGTAATTTAGTGGAGTAATATTAAGAAAGTTTAAAAGGATATCGTATGAACTACGAGAAGGTGTATAAATAGTAAATTTAAATGAAATAAATTGAAATAAATTTTTAACTAATTCTAGCATATTATTTTGCGTTAAAAAATAATATAACTAGATTAAAGGGCAATATTCTAGGTTGGAACGAATTAAAGAGTCATAATATAGTGTTTTTAGAGTAATAAGATCCGATGTGCGCTTGATGAAACCTAAAATTGCGCATAGCATTATTTTTTATAATTTCTGAGTGTAAAGAAAATTATAGTATGGTATCCGTCAAAAGAATGTATATTATAATATATACGCGCACAACCGCGGTCCATGAGGTGTGTCGTTTTTTCGGATTTATTCCTCGTTCTCCCCATAACGCCTTTACTATTTTCTATTTTTTTTTTTTCGTTGGCACTCGCTTGCAGTAACACGTGTCGTTCGAGCGATTCCGAAACCCACGCACGAGCTCGGAATACTGATGATCATCGACGGGGATTATGGCCGGCAGCCGTCGACGGTTGACAATAACATCCGATCGCGAAATACCCAATTTCACCGCCAGCCAGTGCACCGGCTGCTGCTGCGGGTCGTGCAGCCGACGAGATGACTACCAAATGTACTTACATAACATTTACATTGTATAATAATATTATCGTCGATGTTCACCGCCTACAGAGCGATTCTATTTTTACCTAGTCGGAAACGGCTCCGCGGAAATGAGAGAAATTCTTGTATATTTTTTTTTTCAAACTGTCGAGAACGGACATCGCGTGACTGGTTAACGACGATTTGCATATACCGCCATGGTTGAAGTGATTAGAAATATTTAATAGACAAAAAAAAATATTGTATCTATTCATTTTCGTTATCAGTCTTATCGAGAATGCTTTTCAAGTGTATTCAGAATACGAATTCAAATACTTAGTGTCATTTGTATTTAAAATTTATTCGAATACTGCAGTCTATCAAAAGTATTCATATATAAGTACAAATACATTTTGAAAGTATATATATATATTAAATTACGTACGTAATTTGGTACGTTTACCATGAATTTTTACCACTTACAATTATTATTAATTCTTTTAATGAAATAATTAATAAATACATTCTTTAATCGGTTTGAGAATTGCATATTATGTTACATACATATTATATTTAAATCAGGTCAACTTTAGCTAGGTATAGTTATTAATTTTAGCTATTGTGTTATCTGCGTACTTGATGAAATCATATGATTTCTGAGAAGCGTTAAAATGTCTTTGTATTTTAAGGACCATTTGTTTAAAATAGTAAAATACGAGATTAAAAATGGTCATTGAAATACAATGGTAAAAAACAAAAAAGTATTTAGTATTCTGGAATAAAATACAAAGAAAAAGTATTTTTTAAATATTTAAAATACAGCACTTGTCCTGAAGTATTTGAAATACCTATACCAGAAAAGTGTTTAATATTTAACAAGACTACTCGTTTTATATTTTTCGAGACGTCGCTTATGGTTCGAGATAAAAGAATCCTTCTGTATAAAATGCACGACCCGGGTCGCGCGTGGAGCATATAATATTATTATACTATGTAGGAACGAGAGACGTTTATATTTATATAGACGTTTGGTTTCCTGTTCGCATCATTTGATTGTTGTACATAATATATACTTAATGTGTGTATAGAGGATTTTCTTGGTGTAGGTATATGCCGATTACTATTATATACGTATATTATACTGCGCTATGCGGAAAAAAAACATTTTAGGGGACCAGACATTTTTTTTTTTTGGTAAACTAAACATATTAATATTATATATTATTTATACTACGGAACAGATATTACAATATAATTTAATATAAAGGTTTATATTATTGTGTTTTTCTTTTACCCAATGATACTGCGATATATATATATATATATATATATATACATTTTTTATTTAGAAAGATATTTACAATCTGTTATCTAAAACAATAAGTAAATTTGGTATATGGTAAATAATAAAAGTTTCACATGAATAATTTGTGAAAAAAACTGTTCACTAACGGAACCTCAGAATTTAAAATTTTTTAACGACTTTTTGTCTTTTTATTTAAGTAAACTTTTTTTGACAAAAATTCAGAGTAAATCTCTAGGGAGCAGTTGCGTTTGAAACCACGTTAAATATTTCAGGGATGGAAAAGGTGGACATGTTATTGATGAGGGGGTTTGACAGTTTATCGTGGAATCCTTTGTAGTAAGTCTTGACGAGTTCAGAAATTATGCAGGTATTTGGAGGTCTTTATGGAGCGATTCTTTTTTTTTAAATATATATTTAAGAATATATTTATATATTATATTAATTTGTACCGCTTTTTTTGGTACAGTGGTAGTATAATAATGGTATCAGCTGCGTGAAAATAAACGTAGGTAGATTGGTGCCAATTATAATATTATTCTCAAACAATAAATAGCGTTTTTGTTTTAGGTTTGGTAGTTACCGGTGGATAACAGAACCGGTCGTCACAAGACGTCACAATTAAAAAACGAAAAATCCAACGTGAAATCTTTTTTGTGCGACCATTAACAAATCTATGAGGTTATAACGATTTATGGTGCGGTGGTGTTTAACGTAATTATAAATTTAAATAAGTATAGTTATGCGATCCAGAAAAATGAAAACCCGAACGGACCTAATCGAATTTTGGAATGTAAAATGTAAATGACATCGCGCAGATAAACTTCGTGCCGCTCGCCTTAAGATCGTATATCGAATCATTTTTTGTAAAGTTATGCGACACGTCATATATATTACAGTATATAGAAATGTAATAAAGTATGTTAACTCTATAATATTATATATTATATGCGTATAATCGGTTTTGATCTTCAGATAAATCAAATGCGATCTATGTATGGTGAGAAAAAGTTTATTGTAAATTTAGCGCGACACAAATATAATAAATAAATAAGAATTATCCGGGTGGAAATATTTTTAAATATAATATCCATACATATTCCTCGCTCTCAGTAAGTCCATTAAACTGACTAACTTGAATGATTTGTATTGCATGCATTAAAGATATTTTATACTTCAAAATAAATATAATATGTTAAACTAAAATAAAAAAAAAATTGAATTATTGGTTAATATTTGAGATAACATTGGAAATTATTTTATTTTGAATTAAAAAATTAAAAATAAACTGTATTTTTAGTGTTAAAAAGATTCGAGTCAATTTAGGTAAAGCGAAAAAAAATTAAATTGCATGTATAATAAATATATTTTGTAATATACTAATATCTTAAGAAAAAAAATCTGAAAATAAAATTGTCAATTTTAGTTTACAGTACTTATACATAATACTATACTTTCATAATTTTTCATAATATATTATATATTACAATTATAATTTCTAATAAATAAATAATAATTTATGATATAAGTACTCTGCTTTCGTTTACCATATAATCTTCACTATATAAATAATTAATTGAGTTAAACATTTAAGTATACTATCATTATCTATAAAAGTAGTAAACAATTTTTCAAAACGATTAGAATTTAAAACTATTTTAAGACTAATAATAATATTTCCAATTGTGGACTACCACGTATATACTCAACTTAAGATTTAATATTATGTAAGTGTTTATAATAACTATACTTTCCTTAAAAAGTAAAAATAAAAAATAAAATCTTTTTTGACGTAAAAAAATTATAAATTTATTTTTTACAGATCCTTTTATTAGAAAATATGCTATTGCGTTTACGGTGTTATCATAGAGACAGAGACTCTCGTATACTACAGCATTCGAAAACAAACATTTTTCAATATTTCATGCATTTCATTGTATACAATTTTTTTTTAAATTATTAAAATACAACTTAATGAACTTTTAATTAAAATGTCAATTTTTAATTCTGATAAAAGCCAGAATAATAATGATGAAACACTTTTAAAATATTCAAAATATGACGAAGAGATGATAAGTGTCTGAAATTTAATGATGTTTAAAATAAAAGGATAATCTTTTAACCCACAGTTTAAATTTCCACAACGACTAGCTATAGTACTCAAATTAAAATAAAAAAATAAACATAAAATATTAATTAACATAAATGAATGAGTATCAGCAAATATAAACAGTGACCGATATGCGTGTGATGTCAAAAACGATAGCTCTTGATGGATGTTGTAAACATTACATTAGATATCAGGATGATTTTTTTAAGTATACTCACCCTATGTTTATGCTTAAATTATGTATATATTTAAGTTCTAATTTTTAGAATTTTTAAGTTCACTTGAAGAAAATATTTTCGATTTTTTAAAATTTTTTAATACCACTTAAGGATTATTCTGTGACGATACAGACTTCTGTTGTTCAATAGGAACATTTTTTTTTACTTTAAATTAATCAGATTTTTTTTTTTTGATAATTTAGATGTATCTAAATTAAAATTCGAACAATTGGTTTCAAGTTATATAACTTTGTGTATATGTCAATGATAATGGATTTTGTAGATATGTGAGCTGAGATGATTTTAAAGTGTTAGTAATTACGATGATGTAATCATCCGCTAAATAATTTGCAGTAAAAAATCGGAGTTTTCATTGGTAAAATAGTAGTTTGTATCATCATAGGGTACTCCTTATGTAGTACAAAATAATTGGAAATTAGAAAATGTGGTCTCTAGGTGTACTGAATAATCCTAAAAATCAAAATTTGAATAAATGTTCTATTAAAAGGAAATGTAGAGGCAGTATGCTTAAAAAATACATAAAGGCATAATTATTGCCACCGTTAGCCATAATATTATTAAATACCTGTAAGTACAACAACTGTAGCCGAGTTTAATGAATATTGACATTAATTTTTCATAATTTTGTTATCTGTAAATAATTATAATATAATAAAATACCACTATGCTCAACCCAAAATTTCAAATACCGGTAAGGGAGAGGGAGTAATAAATTAATAATTATTACAGCACTATTGTAATATTGTAAATGGAAAACCACGTCACGCAGACAAATACAAGAATCTTTTGAGAACGGCAAACAAAATTTTCTGAAAGATTTTCGAGGCTTTGACAAAAGTCAAAAATACCATTGAACGGTTAGACGATATCTTTCTGTTGATTCTGTTTAAACGCCATAATATAACGAATTTGCATAATATGTATAAAACTACACAACCATAATTATAGCGGGGACATTCGACTTTATTTTATGCTCTCCTTCGTTAGCAAGACGATTAATTATTAGAAACCGACGAACGGCTTGGAAAATATAATTCAGTTGAATGTTGTATGCATTCAATAGCGAGTACGTATCTATAGAATTACAAATAATACGTATAATAATAACAATAATAATAGTATGTAAGAGTCTATAGAAAACATATTTTATACTTTTATAAGACGACGCTGTGCGTATGCAATTTTAATATAACGCGTATGTAAGAACTCGAAAGTAAATAATAATAATAATAATAATAATAATATGCTCAATTCTGTGGAATTCGATTCGATATTCCGACATTATTGCTTGCCGTTATTTACAATTTTTGAATAATAATATGATAATATTATTTAATACACGTGTATCTACTTGAGTACACTTATTTCGAATGTCAACAAACGTCAGTAAATCCGGAGTATTATGTTTTATTATTCCTGTTAATGTTTGAGAGAAATTCGAACATAATATCCATATAAATAATAACATATCAATAATAGTACCATTTCTCTATGATTTCCGATGTTATTACATGTACTAAATGTAATGTAGTAATGTAGTGTATTATATCATACACTTATACATTAAATATATTATGCGTAATACATCATGTACCCTACATAAATTATAGAATTTTCGTGCACAAAAATTTTAGTTATTTTCTTCGTTGCAGTCAAAATTAACCAATATCATAAAATACCTAATAATAATTGATTTTTTTTCAGACATTAATGCTTACTACTTAATCTTGTTTATTAAGATTCATGATACCTGTCTACATTGTAAAACAACTTTAAATATTCAAATAATCAGAGTAGACAAAATTCACGTAAATAGTCCGTCTTACCACTTTATTTTTCTTTCAGATTTTGAATGACACGACAAAAAAAATTATTTAAAAATAAATTGAATAAATAATTTCCAAATTACATTGTCTTGAAGATAATATATCGTTAAATATTTTATTCTTATAAAGAGTTTCGTAACATATTTTTTTTTAACTAACATTGTGTACTTTACACTTGGATTTATATAACTTTCTTAAAGATCAATACATGGTTTTAAAAATTATAGCTAATATTAGCTAAGCATCATAGCTAATATTTTCTAACTTATTCATTTTATATAGTTTTAGATTCACAGGAAATCTTTTTTTTAATGGGATTCAATATTGCGCAGTAGTTTAATATTATTTATATTGTGTCAATACACTTACTTTTTATTTATAATTTTAGCTCACCCAAACTCAAAATAAACAAATATTCATTTTTATTTTTTTTTCTAAAACAAGAGGTATTGAAATATTATAAAACCAACGTGAGTAAATAATTTAAATATAGAGAATTATTTTTATATAAATAATTTTGTTTATAATATAATAAATTACGTTATTTCGGCACAAACATTAATTGTG